>JANTOP010009240.1:0-15790 GCA_027564815.1 Symmerus nobilis
CCCCCCCCCCCTCCCCCCCCCCCCCGACTTCTTCCCCTTCCCTACGCTTAAAGGCGCCTCTGCTTGTGCATACAAGTAATTGCTCATTTATTATTTATTGTAATGTCTATTATGATTATCAGTACCAATGCCATACTACTGTCATTATAATTTAATTTTATAAAATTTTTCTTTATTGACATTATTGTCTTGTTGCAAATTATTGTTAATTTTCTATGTTGCATAAAAACTTCCACTTTATGTTCATTGAAGCTATAGTTTACTAATTTTTAAGGCGACTCTCCTCATACAATTTAAATAAAACCAATAGTCACACAATTTAATAATTTTATATATTTTCATTTTCTACAAAATTGTTATTGACATTCTATATACCTTCTGTATGAAATTCCAATTCAAAAACTACGGCCTATATTTCATCAACTATATTTTCGGACCATATTATTATCTGTTTTTAAAATTCGTTGATATATTAATAGCAGTAAATAATAATAGCATAAAATGAATATTATTACAATAATTTATATAAATTGGATCAATGTAAATATAGTAGTACCATCCAAAGTACATATTATAATACAGATATAAGTACAGTTTAGCGTTATAATTCAAAATACAGTTTTTGTAGTAACAATAAATATTTAATAACAATAATGCGTGATAAATAATTTACAAAAGCTTAGTAGTATATAGCGCTTATAGTGTATTCTTTGGTATTTTGGATATTTTAAGGGTTTTATCATGAATTTAGTATTAAAGTATGTACAATAAGTTCTATACACAAGCAACTATATAAAAGATTTTTTAATTTAACCATCTAATAAACTAAACAGAACTAAACTAAACTAAATTTTCTAAACTAAACGAACAGTTTTTGTAGTGAAACCTGGGGTGGAATTTTCTAACTATGAACGATCAAAATCAATCGTTCAACATTTTTTACCATCGCTTTTCAAATTCACTATGATCGACTTATCGTTCAGTTCACATTTACTTCGATCAATTCTATCGACCATAAATTTTTTGTCGAATAGAAATTAAATGTTTTTTGTTGTTATGATGAAAAAATATACTAAATTTATTCAAATATAAAGTAAAGTGCCAAATATGAGGATGTTTTAGTGATATAGAATCCCATCGAATGCGTCAATGTTACCTTCGGAATAATAACATTTTATATGTATATATTTAATAAAAATGGGGGACACCAATAGTTCCATTAACCATTCATGAGGAGGTTTTGTTTACATTATTTACAAGTTTTCAAAATTATAACATTTTATTTGATGAGATTAGGTAGTGAATCTAAATTTTTTTATCGAATCGTTCGGATTATCGTTGCGTTTAACGATTCGATCAAAGTTAGAGAATTCCACCCCTGAGTTCTAAACGCTATATGAAGTATATACAAAAATGAAGTTGAAAATTCTTCAATTTGAAATACAGATTTCTGTGTATTTCTGCTTAAGGGGGAAACTCATGTAAATAGCACTTTTTAATGATTTTATTGCAAAAAAGTGAAAGTATTTAATGAATTGGAATAATTATATTCTAATATTTAAGTTATAATCTTCAAGGAAAAATTTTTCTGTTGTTGAAAAAAAGCAAAATGGCGGCGCTGCAGCTGCTTGAACTTGGCTCCTCGATTTTTCGCTGGGTAAAGCCCAGGTCCTTGTAATTGTCGGAAATTAATGAATCAAATTTGATTGAAGTAAGTTATTTACCTAACATCATTAACCTAAATTTAGCAAAACAAAAAAAAATGAAAAATGGAGGACATTTTGATAAAAAAAATACTTTTTATTTTTATAAACCAATTGTCAAAAACAATATTTATTATAACAATTTTAATATATTTTAGGTTCATGAAGTATATAATACATATAAAAATATGTATACAAAATTTCAAGTCAATCGGCCATTTACTTTTTGAGTTATATTGCCCAGCGCGAAAAAAGACCGTAAAGGCCAAAAAGCCATACCATTCCCATCATCACTTTGATGACTTCTTAGGAACCTTTAGGATTTGATTTAAGCTTTGAAATACATTCTTCAGATGGTAAATGAATGTTTCAAGCAAATACAAAAATATGTAAAAAATAAATTGACATGAGGTTATTAACCCTTAAGGAGCCCTTAAGGGGTTCCGCATAGTTGGGTAAGTCGGAAAATTTTTCATTTACTTAAAATACATATTCTCAAAAATATTCACTTGAAATTGCATTAGAATCGGGCCACTCGTTCCAAGTTATGATTATTATTCAAAAAGAATCTTTTAACTATGACAGACATGAACTTGAAACTTAATAACCTCAAAATAGTGATTTTTTAAAGGCCGTTGTGGTAACTAAAACATCTTAAATAATATTAGTCTAATCGATACCAAATTTTGCAAAAGTTTTTGTTTATAATAATCAGCACCTGGCCGAGGAATTTTTAATTCCGTTAACATTTATCACAACCTGATTTATCAGTCAAATTGTTGTCATTCTGGTAAAATATCGCAAAATGCTTTGTTCAGGCCCCTTAGGGTTTACATTCAGTCATGAGGTCGAGGAAAAGCGATTTTTTATTAATTTATTTTAAATATAGGGTCTATAATTTAAAAATCGGAATTTGACACTAGATGTCAACACTTTTGTATGCGCTGTAGAAATCATTGACATAAATGTCGTTTGGAAGCTCTATTCATAAGCTATCAAAATTAGTCAGCAGTGTTTCATTTGCTTGTGCGCATCATATTTTTTTCAATCATGTAAAATTTTGAAAATTGGCGAAGGAACAGCATTTGCGGGAATTTTTGCTGAGTCACTTTTTTGCAAATAAAACTGCAGCCGAAATTCATCGTTTGCTCGTGGAATTGTATGGCGAACATGCTCTTGCGAAAACACAGTGTTTCGAGTGGTTTCAACTCTTTAGAAGTGGCGATTTTGACATCAAAGTAAAGAGCGGCCTGACAGCTGGAAAGTTTGAAGATGAAGAATTGGAAGCGTTACTCGATCAAGACTCGTGTCAAACACAAGAGGAACTTGCGGAATCATTGGGCGTGACTCAAGCAGCCATTTCCAAGCGCCTAAAAGCATTGGGATTCATCCAAAAGCAATGAAATTGGATGCCATTCGAGTTGAAGCGAGAGACGTGAAGAGGCGATTTTGCATGTCTGAAATGCTGCTCGAGCGTCATAAAAAGAAGTCGTTTTTGCATCTAACTGTTACTGGCGTCGAAAAATGGATTCATTACGACAACCCGAAGCGAAAACAACTCGTATGTGAAGCCCGACTAACCAGCCAAATCTAGACCGAAGAAGAATATTCACGCTACCAAGATAATGCTCTGTATTTGGTAGGACCAGAAGGGAGTTGTGTAGTATGTGCTTCTAAAACCGGGTGAAACCATTAGTGGAGAGCTGTACTGACAACAACTGAGTCGTTTAAGGAGAGCATTGAAGGAAAAACGGCCAGAATGGGAGACCAGACACAAGACATTGATTTTCCAACATGACAATGCTCGGCCATATGTTGCTCAGCCCGTTAAAACTATATAGCGGATGGGAAGTTCTGCCTGACCCGCCAGACTTGGCGCCTTCTGACTACCATTTGTTTCGGTCGATGCAGATTTGACTTTCCGGAATACGCTTCATTTCAGTCCAAGGCAACAAAAATGATTAATGTAATGATTAATATATGTATTTAATTACTATATTTTGACATTCAAGAAATCTTATAACTATTTTCACATGCATGCATGTCAGGTCACTATATAATAAGTATTAGAATGGCAAGAAAAAATCTTGAATCCTTCTACACATTTATTGCCGTACTAAGTATAATACCGAAATTGAAAAATAAATATATTTTATTGATGTCACCAATTTCTCATATCATACTAATGAATAATAAAAATATTCATTTGGTAATTTAATATTTACGTTAATGCATATTCATCTTTAATTTTTCTATTTTGTAGTTGCGGTACTGTAGTTTAACATACCACAATATACGTAGAAATAGGCAAGCCTATAAATACCAGAGATTTTTTCCGCTAATTTGAATAAACTTCTTTGTCAATTGTCATCTATAAAGCTAAACTTTTGCGTAAATATTGATAATAGATAATTAACTAATAACATAAAGAAATGTTCGAAAACTAGGGAATTTCAAAATAGTCCCTTTAAACAACTGATATAATTTTGATGAAATTCAATAACCGGCGCAGAATTTTCTAATTCCGCTTAAATTTCCAAATGACGGTTGTGTAATTTAAGTTGGTCAATTTTCAACTTAAGATATCTCTGGACTCTGAAAAATAAATAAGTATTCGGTTTTTACTATTAGTTAACGCTGGTCTATATAATAGCATTACCCATTATATAACTCAATTGATTTATTTTAAGTAGATATACTTTTTATAATAATAGGCACAACGTACTACCATGTAGAATGCAAAACTTACACTTAGTCAATACATAGTATAACCACTTAACCAGCCAATTCTTAATTCAATTTTATTGTCTTTATAGATAGTTTAACAACCAAAACTGATAAAGATCAATAGAATCGATTTAATTTCAAAATCATTTAAGTGTTCTCTAAATATACTAAATACTATCTAAACATCGGATTCATACACATGAGAATGGTTTACGTAAGGAAATTTGCATTTTGAATTGGAAATAATGAGAGTGATTCACTGACAACTAAAAATCGATTTTTAATTTAAACTGAAACTTACAATTCGCTACCTCGCGGGTTATCAATATTTAACACGGATAATAGCATATTAGAATTCTTTCATAGAATTTGTTAGTCACACTTAGGTAGGTATGTTATTTAAATCACCATTAGTGAATCACCTTCAACATCTCATTCCAGATTAAACAACCATCGATTTGTAAAAAGCGCATTGCATGTACAATTAATAAGTATTATATTTTATCCATGCATGAGGAAAGTAGTGAAAAAAGTTTGCAATTTGCAAATTGTTGCAATATGTAAATTACATCCATGTGGCCCGATACATTGCGAATATAAGAACAATGTTTTTCATCGATGTCAAGCAAATTATGATTTTATCTGATCTGATATGATGTTCAATATTAGCTTATAATAGACTTTATACCTGGTACGTTGTAATCTAATAACAATATATGTCTCTGAACCTTCCGTACATTCGTGTGTAAGGTGGGTTGCACTATAGAATACGATTTAAACATGGTATAATTTGTTCATGAATTAATAGCACAGGCATTAGGAAGATATGTCTCACAACATCAAATTTATAAATTTGAATAAACTAACCTAAAATTCCGATACCTTAGAAATAAACCTGAATGCTGTATTTGATAAAATAAAGGTATCTCCATAAATTGGAGAAATATGAATAACTACGTCTACAGTACTGTTTCCTCTATTTTGATCGAAATGACTTAGCAACATAAAATGTAGCTATAAAATGACCGGAGGTAAAATGTTTGCATAGAACACAATAATTTTATCGATATATTCTAAACAAAGTAATTAAATGATTATTTATATCGACTTATCTCAAAGACTATACATATTGGGATCATTTTGAGGATTCATTTTGGTCGATGCATTCCATTAAATAGGTTGTTTAATTTAATTTCCATAGACGATAGGGGTAATGTTGAATATCTATTTTATATTCCATCTATCCGTCTATGTATCTATAATATACTTCTGACCATAATGTCGTCTATTATATTCAAAATATAAATCTATTCAATGGTCAAAATAAATACGTATGCCGCCTGTACATCTGTACTATAAAGTATCGACTTTATTCCACTACTTTTGGATGCAAATTGTAGCTTCTCTATATTATATGTAGTACCTCCGTAAGGAAAAATAATGTACATATATATATCGCAACAACTCATATATCTAAATACATTTTCTGAGCGCTAGAAAATTAGACCCTGAAAACGATTACTAGGCTAACTATGAATAAAATTAAGTTATATTTAGAAATTTCTATTGACTATAGCCTTTTATACGACATGTATGAATTACTAATGTCAAAGATAATATAATATAAAGATATGTATTGTTATGTAATAATGTGCACATTCTAAAATCTAAATGATGGCCAATAAAAAAAGACAGTGAAGGGATATATGTAGTTCAGAAATATGCCAAAACCGCGTAGGAGATATGATAAAGACTAATGAATATGCGGTTGTGTCATAATAATAATTCCTAGCTTTAAAATTTCTTTACTCTCTACTCTTTCACATCGAATGGCGATAATATTTAAGATTTTCCACATCGAATGGCGATAACATTTTCTTTTCTAAAATTTTCCGTAGAATCCGAATATCGTAATGATTTTTTTTCGATTAGCCCCAACTTTCCATATACATAAATTTAAAAAAATTCATTGTTAGTCAGCATTGAATTTTTTTAAATTTATGTATGTGCGTGCAGTCGCACGCATATACTTCACATAAATGCATGTCAAAAATTTAATTGCCAGCTAATCTATGTATTTAGTTTTAAGATAGATTTTGTAATTAATACAACACTTTTTGAAGACATTCATGTTAATCATTATTATTGCCTGTAATGAGGAATATGAGTGACATTTACTTTTCTTTTGTAACCCATTGGTTCAGTTTCCCTTATAATGCCCTAACAATAGTCTCCAAGCAAATTTTGGCTCCAAATGTCCTGTGTGGGAATTACGACGTAGAATTATGGATATAGAAGAAAATATGGATATAATGACGATTATGATGATTGCGATGGACGATTATGAATGAAATTGTTAAATAAAGTAGTAGAGAAGAGGGAAAATATATACGAAAAAAATAAACTTTGCTGTTGCTCTCGCCATAATTTTTATTTTTACGATTTCCATATCTATACGTCGCACAATGGGGCCAAATCGAGAAAACGTGGCCAAAATTCAAAAAATCAACTATTTTATTTTATACCAAATTTTTTCTTGTTGGATTCATGGATTGCCCCAGCATTAATTTCTAAAAGGACAAAACTATATCTACTCTGATCTCGCTAGTAGATCAGTACAAAGTTGGCCTTCGTTTCAAACGCGCGCGTAGTCTACAAATTTTAAAAAATTACTATATTTTCAAAAGGTTATGAAATTAGCAAAAATCGTTCGATTTAAATCTTCCAACATGGAAAATCTTCCTCCAGGTATGTATCATAGGTTCTGACGTATATTTATTATAACTTTATGTGTCTGTAATTAAAAAAAACTATATATATGAACCTCTAAAAAAAAATATGATCCACGTTAACATGATTTGCATAAAAGTAAGTATATCGTGAGCTACCTGTACTTTCCCCATCAATTAAAAATCCAATTGAACAATCAATAGAATTTGAATAACGTTAAAATAAAATGTAAATGATAGTTTAGAATTAAGTAGGTTTAGTAAAAAATTGTGATCTAGTTTTCATTATAATATAAGCGTTTCGGGGATTAAGTTCATTTTTATAAAACTTCAAAAATTAATAAAATATTAAAAGCGACCAATTCTCGAGTTGTTTTATTTAATTTTAATTATTTTCGTTTGGTATTACCGTTACAAGTTTTTAAAAAAACTTCCACAATATAACGCTTTCATTTAGCCAAGGATGTGTACCTTATACTATTACTTTTAACATATCGTGACCCTAGAACGACACAGTCGTAAACGTCATTTTTGACAAAACTGACAAGGAGGGGATATGTACTTGTCCCGCCCGATTGGGTTCATTTTTACCACACATGTAGGCCATAACAAGGGCTTCAACTGGTGCAACTCATAGGGCTCAACCCCTTCCGAGAAAATCGAGTTTGAAAAATTACAAGCGTGATTATATACTATACACTAGGGTGGAGTGAAAAAAATAATTTTCTTAAATTTTCTTTTGCATAGGTGCCACTTGGGTCCAAACTATTAGGAAAAAAATTTCAACCAAATACAAAAATGTTCAGAGGGTTCACAACGACGTTGAAAATTTATGTTATTGTAAAAGAAGAAAAATAGTTTTCATCATTCAATACTAGGGACTTAAATTTATAAAGTATCCATTTTTACTTACTTTGTATATCATATAAACCCGCTTCTAACATCCCCCTATGACGTAAACTAATTAGATATCTTAACGAATAGAAAGATCTTATCGACGTCTATGAGATCTAATCTATTGTCGATACTTTATTGACAGATTTGTATAATAGATATCCGATAGACGTCGTGAGCTATTAGGTGAACTTCTATAATCTAAACATTTACTCATCCAAAAAACTAGACGAATCACTGTCGTTTGAAGGATGGTATCATGTGATGGTATACATATTTTGAAAATAAATAGCGACTTCGGTCGTTGAGAACTGGTATTTATCATACCACTCTCGTACTTCATTAAAACCTCGTTTTCACGGCGATAGTACTCTCACGAGAATACTATCATGAAATTCACCTTGATAATACTATCGGGTAGTGTACTGTCTACACGCTAGGAGATGACTGCGATAGTAGTTCAATAATAACTATATCCAACATGGCTGATGCCGACACGAATATATGGAAGATAAAAGAGGGAGCGATAATTATATAATGATAAATTTCTGTTTCTACTTGACAGTAGGCGTTTGTATCTGTCGCGATAGTACTCTCAACTATCTAGTTAAACTAGATAGTGTGACAGTTATGTTGCGATAGTGCAATAGTGACTATCAAGTTACCTATACGGTGATAATTTATGCGACAGTTGCTGTCATGATAGTTACTATCACATAAACTATCGCCGTGAAAACGAGGCTTTAAAATCATAAATGATAGTTATCTTCAATCACTTCACAAAAAATCGTTTAGGGAGGCCGAATGAGAATGAGACCCATCAGTCAATTCAATTTTTATAATATTTATTTTATTATTAACTACATATTTTTCGATAAAACATGGATTAAATTGAAATATAAAATCACCTTATTTCTGATCTGATTTATTTTATTTATTTATAAAATTCTTTTTCTTTTTTATAGTTGCTTAGTTTCTATTAATTTTAGACTTATCGTATTCAGCTACAGCAAATTGGAATGTATAGATGATACTTCAAGCATTTTTTTTATTCATTATTTGATATTTTATAGTAAATTTTATAATCTCATTTGTGACAATTTTATTGATTTTTGAATTTATTTTTCTATTTATTTTATTTTAAATAAACATTCATATTTGAGTAAGCGAAGATATTAATATAGGCTTGTCTCTAATAATATTGTATCAATGCGTGTATATAATTATCTCAACATTTTAAATGCATATGGATAAAATAATAATGATAGTAGGTAGGTTAGGCTGCTTATCAAATTAAACGACTTACGTGTATTACACATATTTATCTATTTGTACGCTTATGATATCTACTAATATTATAATAATCCGATGGCTTCAAAAAGCAATAATTAGTAATTAATACAAGTATAGAAATTGGAATAAATAATTCTAGGTAATGATTATACGTTCTATTGAAATTAAATTTCCATTGTAATACTCAACGGATTTAGATAATACATACTTGTAATGATTTGTTTTCATTCAAAATTAATAATGTGCAATTATAATATATTTAATTTTAATTTTAATATCAATAGGCAAATATTGGTTTATCAATTAATTTATGAATGGAACATAAATAATTATATAATATTTAAATATGACGTTAATAATTTCAGATTAATGGACAACAATATAGGAAAAAAGATACGGTACGGTGTTCTATTTTTTGGTTCCGATTCGATCCACTAGGACTACATCCTAGATCGAAATCAACTTTCTTCCGTGTAGATGCCAGATTTTATACCGTTCGATGCCCTGTTTTTTTTATATTTCAGTTCGAAGCCCTATTAAAAAAAAATTACTAATCCAACTGATACAATAGCATTTGAAAAATGAATAGTTAATATTTATACAACGGATATTACATTTTTTAATGTTAAATTTGATTGCAATCACACACAGTGTGATAATAACACTCATAATATTGTCAATATCCAGACCACCTTACATTGTCTATTCTATATTGTATGCAAATATTTTTATATATAAAGGGAATTCTGAATAAATGGCTACCTCTCTGACGAAGCTAAGGAACATGAAACTTGACACATAAATACTCTGAAAGTGATAAAATACTATTATTTATCACATTTTTTCTAGGTACGGATTTCTGGTTTTGGGTGCAGGATTTCTCGGTTTCCATTCGAAACAGAAACATTACCGAACCGGGAAATTGGCCAACCCGTAGGACTTTTACCACACACATAAAATAAATAGATATAAAAATATATGGCACCAAGACCTTATGTACAATCAATATGAATGTTGCATATAAGCTCTCGATATTATATTATTGGTATTGTTTGTTTCTTAATCGGTGTCTAATCGAATATTTAAGTTCGTTCTTACCAATAATATAATACTTTGTTATAGGGTAAAGTAGGGAGAGATGCCACGTATTTTTAAAAATCGATGTAAAATCAAGGTAAAAAAAAATGTTAATTAAAATATTGTCAAGTTCAAATTCAAATTCAAATTCAAATAGTTTGAAGATCCTGCACACCAAAATCAGAAATGTGGGTTATACTCGTATAATGTTGTTTATGTTATTTTTATAAGAAGTAGATAAATACAAGTTTTCATTTTATGACTTTCATTCACACTTTAATGACATAAATGACCTATGATCCCTCGAGGAGTGATAGTAAAAGATGATGATGACGATGAAAGCATTCGCTTTACTCCAGGCTTTCTCTTGTATAATGCTGGCATTTTATTTTCTGGAAACGAACAAAGAGTTGCAATAATTAGCGCTGAGCATCAAAAAGCATTTTAGGTTCAATGGGCATCGTCAGGTTAAAGCGGCATCTCACCCGTAGCTTTCGATCGGCGTCTTTATCGATTGCTAGGTAAAGATGCCGCTTAACGTAAGATCCGCCCTAAAAATATTGTCTCGACTTCCGTGGTAGAAATACCTCCCAGAACATTCGACCTATTATATACATAATTTAATTTGTGATTTCAAGTACAATTTTGTTTAAAAAATCTACTTTGACTAAACGCGCCCGAAGGTTTTCGGCTTCCGTGACTGTACGAAATGAACATAATTGTTTATAACTATTTGTAAATTAATGATAATGTACGCAACTCTATTGCGTAGGTTACACGAACAGTTTGCCATTAGTTTGGTTCAAACTGATCGTGTTATGAAATTACTGATGAACCATATTGCCGGATTTTAAAAGATTTTAATAATTTTCATCATCCTGATATTAAATGTCGTAATTTTTGTTATTTTTTTTTCATGCAATCAAGCAAACAATCGATAAAAATTCGAAGCCAAACGAGAAATCTTTTAGAAATACAATATTTTGAATTATTTTGAATAGAAATTGATTTTTTAGTTACGTGAAACGAGGTAATTTGGATGAACAAAGCGTTTTGAATAAAAAAAAATATACAAGTGTTTGTCGAATAAACAGATATTTAAACATTGAACAATAGTAACCTTTCCAACCATTTTCAATTGGCACGACGATTACAATGTTTTTCTTCAATTCATAATTTTATCAAAACAAAACATTCCAATTCGGATCGATTTTTTGAGGAGAATGCCATCAGTTTGGATTGATCGTGTAATATCATCGCTGAGGCCATCAGTATACCATCAATAGTTTCTCGACCAAACTGATGGCAAACTGAGTGTGTAACCTACGTCTAAAAGGTATCCTTATACACGAACTAAAAAAAGCGGCAACTCTTCCAGAGCGGTATCTCTCCCTACTTTACCCTATTTCGACAAGGCAAATAAACTTGCATGTTCAGTGACCATTATTGTTGAAAATATGGAATCAAACGCGGCGTCGGAATAAGGTAAAGCATATCTTACCTCCCTTAACTTCTTACATTATTTAACAATTGAAAATAAAATAGTCGCAATATAATTCAGGCTTTGTGCTTGGTTTTCTATTATTGTTACTTATAATTTGCATATAGTGAATTAATATATCATAAAATTGTAACAATACAGTCACTATATAAGAATATGGGAAAAATACATAAATTTTATTGCAAGCCAAAATAAACGATCCCCGGAATATGATGCTTGTATTTTACAATGTACGTTAACTGTCATAAAATGGATTTATTTATTTGTTCAAATTTTATAGACTCAATAAAAATCGAAATTCATATATAACCACTCGTAACCGAGTTGCTTAATGAACAATCAAACAAATGGAAAAACAATATTAAACTTCAATATACAATCCGGTTATTTTAAACGGAAATGCAATTTAAAAAATATCAGAAATAAATTTAAGTGTAGTCGTGATTTTATTCTATAATTAGCATCCAGAATAAAAAAGCGGACATATTATATAGATGTGTCGTCTCCGTAACAGTATTCAAAATTCAAAATAATCAGCTGTTCTATCATAGTTCGTAAAATTTAATTTTGAAAAGTAGGTAGTCATTTTCAGACCATATAAACACAAGAAAATTATCAAAATATAACATATAATAGTAATTGAACATCCAGTCTCACCTTGCTCCATCATTTCTCTTTCGTAAGCCACAGCTTTTGCGAGGCCTCCCCTTACATATTTCAACCCTAATCAAACCAAATCCTCTGCTCCCCCCTATTGCTCTTCAATCTTTTTCCGTCCCTCTCCTATATTTTCTCTCTCCTACTCCTAATCTCCCGTGCTCCACCTTCACCTAACCTAGCAGAACTAGTATATTCTTTCACTTTCCCTGCTATTCCCTTCTCTATGGTCCTTTACCTTCAGAATCGTAATCAACGACATCGAAAACCAACCCATATTAAATTTTATTTAGTAAGGAGCACGTTGAATATTCTCCCTCAACATCCCTTCTAAGTAGTTGATCTTTATGGATATTCCGAGATCAGAAAATGAACTAATAAAGACTCTTTCCTTTCATATCCATTTCTGCCCTTTGGCACATTTAACATTTTAACTTGCAACTCGATTATATCTATAGTACATATATCAATATTATATCAATATTTATTTGTACGTACTAAATTTAATAAATTATTTTGTTATCAATTTCATTATAGTTAAAATAATTGAATATTTTAAAATTACAGAAGAACCTCGTTTATCCGAGGTAATGTGGGGAGGAGGTACCTCGGATAATCGAAAACTCGGATAACTCGGAAGAAATTAATAATTCGAAAATGTTATTTATTTCTTTGTATTTGAAATGGTAGAATGAAATTTATTCACATAAGTAATACATAAAACTGAAAATCTAACGAACTTAGATTAATCTATGGAGTACAAGGCATTGTTACTATCGGCTTCATCCGTTTTATCCGAGTTTTCCGTATAATCCGAGCCTACACCTCAATTAATGCAGGCTGCTCGGATAAGTTAGTTATTTATTTAACATAATTTCATTACGGGCAAAGATGAGCACGTATGTTTTGATGAAATGATACTATTAGGTAATAAGATAATAATAAGATTCAATTGTAATACAGATCTTTGACAGTCTTTAAGATGGTAATATTTTTTTTTTATTGTGGCAAATCTACCTGTTTTGGTAAATTTGGTCACGGAGCGATACAGTTAAACAATGGGCGTGCAAGTGGTCCGAACGTTTTATGAAAATGGTCGTTCTTCATTTAAGGGACTTTAAGATGATTTGAGTAAATTTCATTGAATATTCCCATTTGCCTACACTTATTATCTATATCATACATTAATTAGCTGCATCTGAATTAAAGGGTTGGTGTTCGTTCATCCTTATAAACATTAGCACTTAAAAATCCCCAAAAGTTATCGATTGGGCCAGCTTGGGGGACATACAGTGGATCGTCTTGTTTGGGCACAAAATCAATATTTTAGCTTTCAGCCAATCCGTAGTTTTTCTGCGTAATGACAAGACGTCTGATCCGGTCAGAATATAATATTGTCTTGAAGGTTATATTTTTGAATAAATTGATCTAATTAAGGTAGGCACTTCTCAATGTAATGCATTGACAGACTGACCCCGAACGGAAGCAATAACCGCCTCTGAAACAATACGTTCAGAAATTGTGCATCATACAAGAATTTATGGTTGAAATTTCGCTACATTTTGGAATATTACTGAATTTGGAGATTTTTGGAAATCGTCGGTGTAAAATCCAAATTCCCCGGCGATGTTGTGTTGGCAAACGTAGAATATTTTTCTGCGTCGATATCAATCATTTTCACACTAAAATGATTTAACCATAAGTACCAGCAGCAGCGTGACATCTGTTCCAACTGTTTTTCAGAATATTTTGGTGCGTTTATTCTTTTGCGGTATTTTACGCAATTCGCCAATGTCCGAGTTCAATCACCGATTTTATCTTTTGCTTGTTTTCTCAAGAATTTTCACTGGATTTTTTAATTGACTGCCCTTGTAAGCTTTGCTGTCTCCTGACACGGTAATTGATTGCAGGAACTAATAGGAAATTACTTCTTTGGACTTAAACTTTTATTATTACTTATCTGATTGATTTGGGAATTGGTATAAATGTTCTAAGAAAAAATTGTTTATGAATTGCCGTACGATTTTTTAATTGGATTTTTCATTCGTTAATGTCGATTTAAATATTTCTTAATGTCGTTTTAAATTATTCAATAAATTATTAAAAATGCTTTTGAACGCCTCGTTAGCTTAATGGATACCGCAGTCATCATAGAGTTGCAAAAGATTCGAGTAGCGAAGTATATACACGATTCTTTATTCTACACGAGTAAAAAATTATACTATATACGCATGTAAGAATAAAATAGCTTCGCGTACATAAGGCAAACATTTGTTTATTTTTTCTTTATATTTGAGTTCTCGGTACCAAATAAAATGTACTAACACGATAATGCCAAGGTCACATATTCGAGTACTCTATCTACCGATATAAAATACCATGTGTAAATTGACATGTAGAATAAAGTAGCGACGGTGCATATAGGTACCGGTACCTAATACAATGTAACGAGTACTTATAGTTAAACGGATCCGAGTACTCGGATCCAAAAAGTAACTAATCTTTGCATCTCTAATTCATCATCATCATCATCTGTTACCATTACTCCTCGAGGGAGCATAGGCGTTTCCATATGGAAGCAAAAGCAACAGACAATTAAATCTTGAAGCCTAAGGTGAAAGTTTAATTACAAAGCAACCAGTAAAACCAGCCATAGCTGAAATGTGGTTGTTTACAAGACGTATTAGATGATCTCATGTAATGTAGTATCTCATGGGAAGAAAGTTGAGCGACAATAACGATGCTATAACAATGATACAATAACGCTTTTGGACATTCTATATCTGAATTATTGTCACTTACAAGGGAAAATATCTTCAACAAAAAATGTCAAGGATTCTCCGACTATTGGCCTCTGCATAGAAAAGACTTGTATTGTGTAGCTTTAGTAATCTGAATGAGTTTTTCAGAGCAGGAAAAAAATTGCAATTGAATATTTGATATAATATAAATAATAAGAAAAAATTTGGAATGTAAACCTAATATACAGTCCAGTCATTTATCTATTAAGGGGGTCGGTGCGGTCTACCGACTCCCACGTAATTTTTTATTATTTTTTTTATATTATTATTCTACACTCATTTCTGCACAGAACGACATATTCCCCATAATTTTACGATAAGCGGAAGTGCATCAAAATTCAGTGCAAAGTAGGGTATGTCGGGCAACAAATCAATGAAAACACACGAACAAGAAAAAATTAACTTCTT
>JANTOP010009251.1:0-15787 GCA_027564815.1 Symmerus nobilis
GCTGTATGGGGATAGGAACAACCGCACATTTACCAAAGTTTTGTTAAGTTTTTCTAAGTACATTGTGATCAGGCCTTAAATCCATCATGCCAGACCTTATCAAAACCTGTGCAACATCCAAGAATATCGTTGAGCATCCTTTCTTCTCATCTAGAACCTTCTCGATTATATGGGTTATTCTATGTACTTTATCAATCGTTGGATGTTGGATACGGAAACCAAACTAATTATTTGGGATCAAGTTTTTTCTCTCAATGATCAACATAAACCTTTTTACTAATAACTTCTTAAAGAGTTTTGACCAAAACTGGTAATAACGAGATCATGCGGTGGTTTCTCTAGTTTTGGTATCATAATTACATCTGCAAATCTCCACAGACTAATATAAACTGCATTTATTGTATAAGATTGGTGGGCTTTAATAGCTTTCTTTGGCTGTTTCTTTAAGATTTCTGCTGCAATAAGATCGTAACCAGGAGCTATCTCCCCTTTTTTGGTCGGTTAAAGTATCTAGTTACTTTCCAAATGCAATAGTCAGTACTACTGTCATTATAGTTAAGTTTCTTAGATAGTTACTTACAGATTTAACCCCCATTCTTGAATTTCTCTTTTTAGTTTGTTTAATTTTCGTTTAATGTTGCAGGTTGCAGCGCTAATTCTTGCTCATCTTTTTCCTGACAGAAGTTCCCTAATATCCCTAATTAACTGATCCAAATAAAAAAATTCCAGATCCGATTTGCAAATTTGTACAAGCAATCAACTTGGGAAAACACCCCTGAAATCAAGAGAAAAAAATTTTTATATAAAATGAATTAATATTAACCGAAAATTGGAAAATTTTAAATGGGAGCAAAGGTAAGGTCCCTAGAGAAGCATATAGCTTAAGGTGAAAGATGATGATGTTGATACATATAAGAGCGCTTTGTACAGCGTAACATTTTTTTGTGTATAATGTATGCTCTGTTGTTACTATTTTGGTCAGAAAAATACAAAGTCTGAAAAAGTTTTAGTATGTCTTATGCATATCTTACTGAACCAAATAAATCAATACATATAATTTGGTAGAAAAAATGTTAATAAAATAACCGAGTACGAGAACTAATAGCTTAAGGTACATATTTATTATTATTTTAAACCTTTTTACAACTAAACAAATCTCACAATCAGTCAATAGTTAACAACGTTAACAAAATCAAAACCCTCATTGTTAGACAGTGTAACTATCGCAAACAATTCTTAACTTTATTAACTAATTTTTAACTTCAACTTTTTAACTTCACTTTTTATATCCATATGAATATTTCGAACAAGTGCTATTGTAATGCCAGACTTTTCATCTAACTATAAAATGTAAAAAAAATTAAAAATATTTCAACCATTTAAACAGCTTCCTAAATGGTTTGATGTCAATAAAAAAAGTATACTATATGATCCTCAACGTCTAGAATTGTCGAAAAAGAAAGTGCAGTAAATATATTTTGTTACCGCTGATATTATTGAATTTATTCGATATGATTGAATACTTTAATTTATATTTTATTGTAAAATCACGTATCGTACTTCTAAACATACAAACTTGCATATAACCATACTTTAAAGTCCATAATAGAATATAGAATATATAATCATTTCCTTATCCTTTTATACAATATTTCTCGGTTCGATGAATTGAAGTTACGATCGGTTAGGTGCACCATTTTTTCTTCATAGTAATATTGTTTTTTCCTTCTTATTTCTTGTTTGTTTCATGTTTATTGTCTGTATATACGAGTCAATACGATTATAAAGAAACGACCCCATAAAATCTTATCTAAGGATCAAAATCATATTTTATGTTCTATATATCCTTTCAAACTAGTATCGTATATGTATAATAGTGAAAGTTCATTCGTACTGCATGGATCCATATGTGAAGTGGTTTCTTTTTTTTTATTTTCCTGGAATGAGAATATGAAATGGTTTAGTCCGACCGTACCATTTCCGCCTCATATAATCAAAGAAAATGCCAAAATATTAATATAATATACATAAGCAACCACCAAGCATTTTTGTTTGATTTATTTGACATAATGGATAGAAATAACAAAAACTCGCGCTCCTTTTAGGTTACAAGGATATATACCCTCCATACAAAAATAAAATTATATCATAAAGGAAAAGTGGTTAGATGATGACATTTATCTACTGGATAAAAATATTTTTAAGCCAAAAGGAATGTGTTTTATGTTGTATTATGTACTTGGTGCTATTATTATTATTTTTATTATTATATTTTTTCTGATAATAAATTTATATATTTTTGGGTTGTATAAATACAATAAATTCTTCTATTTGATTCACATAAAATTCCTTTTGTACACACAATTTAATATTTTACTATAAACATACTTGTTTATAATACTTACATACGTACTGGTGGGCATATATCGTTCATTTTATGACGAATAAAATTCCGGAAACGGAAATGGAATTAAATTGAATATTTCATTAAACTTTAGGTATCCGTTAATCTTCTTAATAATATTATTTTACCAATCGCGATGTAAAGTAATGCAATTAAGGTATTTAATTCTACTGGCATTCCAAGCATTTAGAATTGGTTCTTTATCTGATCCAATTATGTTTATGGCATATGATCTTCAACTAGATGTGTGTATTTATGCCAGAATTATCCAGACTGTTTATTTGTAACTTTATTAGAATAAATACGGAATAATATTTTCGAAATAATATTCTGGTCAGGTGGTATGAATAATGCCTGAGTAACCGTTCACTAATGCTAATGCTCTGAGAATTAGATAGTATTAGGTAGTAAATACAACTAGCAACTAGAAAATAAACTAAATACTCTATAATAACTGACACTCAAGTTAATTTTTAAGTAATATACTCGTTGACACTCACTGATACTCACTAATACTAGCTAATTCTTCAAACATGTTGTAAACAAATAGAGTATGTTAAGAATTGTCTAGTATTAGCATTGGCATAAGTATTAGTGAGCACTAATTAGGCAATTTTAATTTATCACCAATTAGGAAATTTCGTTTTTGAGGCTAATTTTTTGGCAAGGTATCGACCTTTCACCTATTTTCTTTATCTTCTATTTTATTTTTGCGTTCTTTACATTTTATGTGCTTGGGATTTATATAGCGGAGATGTGTACTTTAATTTAATTTGAATCGGATTAGGGAAGACATTCTCGGCATATCTCTAAGTTATACTTTTGCAATACTTTCATGATATTTTTCGATTTTATTGAATTTCCTGATTTTCATAAAAACTTTCGCTTTTATGAGACTTCTCAAATTATATATCATTTTCGTATTATAAAAAATTTAGAACACACGTTAATTTATCATTTACCCGCTACAAAATTACTAATAAATTGTATTACTACAAAATTCATCAATGTGAGAAATAATTTCTTAAAGTCTATTCATTATTTTCGATAATCCAGTACAATGTATTCATAATTCATGAATTAGATTCTAGATCTAGATTTATTGATAGATACTTCCCGAATAATCTGTAGATAATTTTAACTCATTTGTTCAAAGAAAAACTACATAGTAATTTCTTAACATCTTCAATCTTCATGTTCTTAACAAAATTTAATTTATTCCCTAGTACTTTGATACAACAAATACAAGAAAGTTATGTATTAAAAGTGTTTGCAAGTCTCTTAAAATAATCAATTAATTGTTTCGTCATTTACTATCCCTGTTTTAGGTTTATTTTGAAAATTGTAATCTTAATAGAATTTAAACAAGCGTAAAAATCTTTTCGGTCGTTTAAGAAATGCGTTCTCCTCCGATACAAATTTCGTTAATAATATCAGACGGAATTAATGTTTGAGACAAACTTTTCAGTAAATATTTGCTGTTATATTTTAACCCTTTTCTTAGCCATTAATTTGCTGGGAAAAAACAAACTATAAGAAAAATAATACAAATTGTAGGCATTTATACAATATATCCTCCTTATGCAAGAAATAAAATAATGCCTGACCCGTAAATAATTGCTCGAATTTGAAAATAAAATCTGCCGGCAATAATATTTGATGCCGGTGAACTATCATTTCTGTATTAGTTTAACATATACTTTATTATGAGCCGAGCAATTTAGAAAATTGATTTAATTAATAATTTCAAAACAGTTAAATCTGGGCAAGACTAAATTTGATAATTTATTATTTATTATTTAATTTATTTTTAACATTTAATATTATACTTAATAAACGAGGCATCCAAAAACTGAAGCTTTACATTGTAACCCCTAATCCCTAATCGTATCCTACAACAATTATTATATTATCATAATTCATAATATCATAATAATCTAAAATGACAATACTTGTACACACAGTATTGGGTTTATTATATAGTAAAGTTTTAAAAATCGCCCCAGCCTGTCAATCGGTCAATCAATCTATGCTTTTGGCTTAATCGACGAATCGCTGATATCTTCCTAAAGCATTAACATCTCTTTAAGGCTAAAACATTCAATGGCATTTTACATTTTCAATTATTGTCTTCAACAACTGAGGCTACATTAACAAAATAACGCAAAATCCCACATTTGGCTATAATTATGAAGTAATAATATAATAGAATACCCATTTAAAATACTATATGATAGAATTATGTAAACTTAACTATATTCGGTGTAAAAATGACTGATTGTTTAGTGATACTAAATTTTTGAACTATGCGATGACTCATTCGAAACGCGGTTATTGAAAAGCTCATTTTAAAATACTAAACAAAATTGGTAAAAGTCAGTCACAAGGAAACCTCTTCATCTAATTTTCTGATTTCATCATTTGATCCCGTCATCTCAATATGTAGTTTTGTGTGTCACACTGTTATTCCCTTTAACGCCCTTTATTGAAGAAGCCAGTTGTTTGTCTGTTTGAACGAACATATTTGTTGTATTATATTGCATGAATGTTGCATTAACATATAATTATTGTATCATTTCGATATGGAATTTGACATAATTGTTTAAGTAAAGATACCATCGATTTTTTAATTCGTTGAACAACGCTATTAAGTTGAACATGAAATAATAAATTTAACCCTTAAAAGCTATCATGCAGCAAATTCCCGATTTCCGAACGTTCATTTTAAAGAGGGCTCGCTAGTGAAAATTCTCAACCTCAAAGGTAATTTTTGTCGTGTGATATATTTAAGTCCCTTGGTAGCGTTGCAGATTGAAAAAATGATATTGGATTTTATAAATATGTGAAAATTCATCCATGATAAAGCATATGGACCATCGTTAACTTATTAAAAAACCATAATATTTGGATATTTCTAATGATTTTTAAGAAAATGAAAAGATTAATTTGAGTAGGTTTAAAAATACATAAGAGGATCACCATTTATACCATATATCAATTAGTTGTAGCAATTCTGGTATGGATAATTTACTGGACTTTGTAACGTATTCCCGTCCGGAAACCGATGGAATTCGAAGTTCGAAGGTAGTTCTGATTATCTGTTACTAGCAAATCCTCTACATATACCTTCCCCCACAAAGAAGAACTGTTACCTTTGTGGGAGGGCCACCAGCCGTCCCAATGGTATCCCCCATTGGGAAATCTGATTACGTTATATGTAAGTTGGTTTATCTTCCGTATTGCTTAATATAATTCTATTTGACTGGTTAGGTAGGATTGAGTTGGTAGCCATCGACTCGCGATTAAATTAAAATGCTTTATTGCTAGCATTTACTACCATTCCAAAAAAGTTTTAATTAAAGTTTCTGAACTAAATAAAACAACTGTACCCAATGACCACAGCGTTGATTTGTCATGATTTTGTTTTTATAAAATTTGGCCTACAAATTACCGTAGTACCCAAACATTTCATGATTTCAGATTGGGGAAGTTTCTTGTTCACCATTCAACATCTCTAACTAATAATAGTCACTTGTTCATGACAGTGCCTCTTTGAAAGATATACACACACCTCCATGTTTCTAAATAGACTATAATAATAAAGGCATTTTCGCATATACCTCATTTTCACATATACCAGTTTGTATGCTTAATAAAGCAGGATTACCATAGATGTATTATAAATGTGTTGTCTTCTATCTTTTCAATCAAAACTAAAGTTGAGTCTATTATATTGTTTATTAAAGCTTCCAATGTAAGTAGATATATTTACTTTACATATTTATAATACAAAGTCCTAGTTATGTTTAGAAAATCGAATTGCCTACGTTTACAATACGGGTTGGTCCTTTATTAAAGTAAAAGTTTTTTTGCTCCATTGTTATTCGATAACAAAACCAACCTCTAATGAGCATTAATTATGATTTATTACTAATCATTAAACCTTTTTTTTTTATCCACATCCCTGGCCATTTGTTGTGGCCCATCGCTTTTAATTCATATTCTGTTTCATGGACAAAATAGTTTGATATAAAACTTCGACGATTTGTTTATAGAGGAAAGTAGCTGAAGGTTATTATCGAATAAAAGCTTTTCCTACTCAAATATTTTACAAAACTTCACGACTATAATGGATTATATGTTTTGGTTATTCTATTGTATGCACTGCACATACTATATTGTATTGTGCAGTAGGTACTGACTATTCAGTTCTCATCATTTCCCGTTTAACTTATTTAAAGCTGCAGCAGCTACCTATTAAGTAAGATATCGTTTAACCAAATAAACCATCATGAAAGTAGTACATTACAGTTTCTTCAAGAGAGAAATGTAAGAAATATATTATGAACTTGTAACTATATATTTGCATATTGAAATATAATGTAATAGATTTGTTAAACGAACATTGAATGGCGTAGGAAGATTCCCCGAGGTCATGAAATGTCAACTCTTTTATATTTCTTACAAGAAGCGAATGAATGAGCTTAAAAAGAAATAGTCGCTTAACCAATTTCCACGCAATTTCACTAATAACATGAAAAACAGTTTGCAGCCACCCACTTGATACCACACAGCATAATAAAATACTATAGATAGAGTATAGTCAAGTACATCGAGGCATAAAAAACTTCCTTCATTACAATTTATCTCATATTGTCCTTGTTATGTTAGATATCTTTGCGAAAGTAAGAATTTCTCATTTGAATCAGTTATATGAATTTTGTGTCGCACGATGTACCTATTATTACACAATAGAATTTAATATTTTACATTATTAAAATTAGGAATGACTTGTCGGAGTGAGATATAGAGATTTTTGTGGCAACAACCCTAGTTTTATAAATATTACAACAGAATACGTATATTATACATAATGTACAAGTATATATGATGTCATATAACTAGATATTTTGAACACACAAAGTAAGCGGAGGTACAAAAAAAATATCCCAAATAGTATTCGTTAAACATTTATTTTCCCTTCAAATCTCCACATTTCGATTAAAATGGAGAATGTCAGATTTTTATTTCTAGAAATTACATTGCTTTTCATAATTCAAGTTTTAATGCAATTTTAAAACACAAATTTTAAGGAAAGGCTTTTCGTAATTATTTTTGAAACAAAATAGTATATTTCATTCACTTAGAAGTATCCAATATTCAGGTCTCTGCTACAATTGCAGGTCGACTTATATTTATCCTAACATATTCTTAGTCAATATGCGATATTATATATTCAAATTTGAGTATGAAAATAAATAATGGGGAAATTAAATATATTATATAGAGGGTTCAATGATTGATCTATTCCGACTTAATTTCAGTGGCGTGCGGTCAACATCTCCAGAAGGCATGCAGAATTTTGTATTTTCCTGAGCCGAAAAAAAAATGTAAGAACGCAGAAAGTTGCTTTGACAGTTTGGAAAAAATACAAAAATTAAAAATTGTGGAAAATTTGAAATTTATCTTTGTAAGAAATATCAGAAATTCGTAAATGCTCGGCACCGTGAAATTCAAATATCGGACATCGCAAAATTTGATCCGGATTTCCCAATAATTTTCTCCGGAACCAACAAAATGTAATGATGCAGAACGTTTATAAATTAGTTCAGGAAAAATACAAAAATATCAAAAATAAACATTTCGCACAAAAGCTCTACAAAAACTTAAAAGCTACCGAAAAGCTTTTTTTCCGAACCATATTTTTTACGTTTTAAAATCTATTTTCTCTACTGATTACTGTCCTAACTATAACGATATTTCAAATTTTCCTAAAAAAAAGCTTCAAACATTTCGAAAGCCCATTGAATTAATTAGCTTAAAATTTGAAATATATTTCTATCCAGATAACTATCATTTAACAAACGTTCTACTTTTTCCAAAATAAAACTTTAAAAATCTCCAAACCCCTTTGAAAGCTTAAATGTTATTTTATATTATTTGGAATCTAATTTTTTTTTTATTTATTAAATTTAAATAAAATATGAAATTTTCGGTAAAAACTTTCTCAATCCACTGTAAGCTAAAAAAAAGCTGTAAGTTTAGATCTTAACTATTTACGTTGTTAATTTCAACGAATACGAATTTCAAAAAAATACTTCAAAAATCTCGAAAGCTCATTGAAAGCATAAATATTTATGCCAAATTTCAGGCCGATAGTTGAATTTTTCGAGAAAAGGCAATCAAGGATAATGATCGCCTTCAGGATAATTTGCTTTCAATTCAATTCATTAAAGCTTTCGCAGAAATTTAAATTTTCCACCAAGCTTTTTAACGAAAGTTTTCGATTTAATTTAAATTTATTTATCGGGAAATAAAATAGATTTCATAATGAATAAAATAATATTCTATCCCAGCCTAAACCCGATTTTTTTGGATCAAAAAGTATTATTACATTTTTCTAGGATGTACGATGGACGTTCTACCATGTTTAGCTATCTTATTTACCCAATACTACTGCTAGATCTAGACCTAACTTAATAAATGCCCCACATAGTTTTCTGTTTTTATGAAATTTCATGTTGTTCAGTAAATTTCGACAAATTATCAAAATTTTTTTCAATTATTACAATAATTTCATATTTCATTTCAAAACCAACTCATGTAAAATAAATTTTGCAAAGCAGGTCCATTTTACGTTTTTACTGTTCAATCGTTAATTTTGATGTGATTTGATTTTTCCAAATCTTTCAAATTCCTTCAATATTCCGAATTCTTGCGCAAGATTTTTCGTTAGAAATGTTTATCATTAATTTTAATGAGAGCGTTGCTTTCTATTTAGGGTTTGGTTTAGTGCGCTGCCTAATGAGCTAAATGTCGATTATGGTCGCACATAATTGAGTATAAAAAAGAGCTTATGTGCAATTAATTCTGGCTAATCTAATCGATCAGTTATAACGTTGCAGTGACCCTTCTATAGCTTAAGATCGCAGCCAACGTTACGATATTTTCTTCTCTCAGATCGTTGAGTAGCTTCTTACTGGCATTCTACCTATGGCTCTGAGTGAATTTGTTGCTTTTAATTCTCTAGCTCCTTTAACGCCTTCTGGTCCTTACTCCTTACATGTTCGGATTGCTATTAGATCTTCTTGAAATCTATGTGCATTGTGCATGTCTCGTAATGTGACTAGTGCAAGTGTGTGGTATTTAGAAGTATGAATATGATGAAGTTAAATAAAGTAAAAATATATTTCTTTAAACTAAGCGGCCAGCGACTACATCCAATTATACACTGCAAGTGGAATCGGATATTCCAATTGTTGGTGGTAAAGTTAGTAATTTTGGCATATTGATGTATTCTTGTTAAAATTTCCGACTAATTTTCCCGCCATCAATTTTCAATGAACTACAATATATTTATCAGCGTTAAGACAATATTTATCAACAATTTGTTCCATTACGGTATTTGGATGTACCGTACGGTCGAGCAATTATTATCATTATCAATTAAATTAACATTTTTAAGTGCAACTCACTGTAATACAAGAAATTCATTTCCCTGAAACTAATACTTAAGTCTCATGGTCAAAAAGTATAACTTACTTGAAATCGAGAATGGGATACTATAGGAAAGGAGACTACAACTCGATAACTGTTTTTGATGTGCCTCCTGTATAAGTGTTGTTACACGTCCGTCTTCCGATATAACAACTGCTAAACAACATGAAATTATCTATCTAAACAACAAAAAAATGGATGAGGATAGTACGGATGAGAAATATACATTGGATAAATTTCATCACTTATTATCACTGTAGCAGTCCCATTGGTTCCTACTCCAACTCTTTCTTTGCAACAACAATATAATAGCAATTCAAATAAATACCAATGATTGTGGTGTGTTTCAAAACAAATCTAGAGACATTACCAAGTAACTCAAACTCCTCTCGCAAAAAAGCATTGCTAATACAATCGGTACGTGATGTTTGTTTTAAATGAATTTAATGCCAACGAGGTATTGAATGAGGGTGGACTGATAAGTACCTAAAATAAAGTCATTATTCAATAAAACCAATTGTATAAATTTCAAGGATTACTGTTTTCTTATACCATAATCTATACGAATTAAAATATATCTGCTTCAAGTCAGTTTACTTATTGACCTGCTCCTAGCACGTTAGCAAGAACTGTTGAAGATTTAGGTTTTTTTACCAACATTTTAATCTTGATGTATTTTTGGAATTCTGGATATAATGTAAAACACTTAAGCATACATCGAAATAATATGTAAAACTATATAAAATCTAATAAAAAACTGCAACAACAATCATTGGTATAGATTTAACAAATTACTAATATAACTTTTACTCCAACTATAGATATATCAGATAATGTCATTCATCCATATTTTAAGAACATAGTTTAATGATGTTTTTATGCTAAAACGAGATTGGGGATTGTAAAGTGTTATTCAAGCAAGATGCAGTCAATATGCTCTTACGAAAATATATTCAGATTAAGGAAATGTTCTAATATTGACAATTTTATATTTTGATACTCGTACCTATCCCATTTATCATTTGCAAATAATAATTTCCTGTATTGAAACAACTATAATTTAAAATGACTGACGATATTAACTTTTTCCCCATAATATTTATGATTTTCATTTAGAAAATATTTCTACCTTACTAACCCACTAATTACTGTAATGCCTCAAAAAAGCTCGTCGAGAAAACACCAGTTTATCATATCAAATTTCCTGCCAAACAACCGGTTTTATATTTTACAAAGCAATAATCAGAGTTTATTAGTAGATAAGGGTAAGCTCGTCATTAAAAATTAAAAAGAATACATTTACCATACCTCACCATTTTCCGAAAGCTATTTTCTATCTACATTCATACAGTCGATTGAGTGATCAACGCCAATGGACTGTATATAGCTGAGTAGATTTTCAATGAACACAATTGAATAGGGATAATGGTTAAATGAATTTCGGCCACAATGTGTATCTGTATAATGATCAATATACATTTCCGAAGTTTCACTATTATTATTATCTCTTATACTGACAATGGATTAAAATGTTTCCATTCAATAGCAACATCATAAAGTTTTTGAACATCCAATAACTGATGGTTCATTTAACCCTTGTTAAATGTCTCATCATGATATACTTGGTATATTATGTAAGTAGGTTTACTAGTATCCAGTATATGTAATTTGGATGAAACTCTACAAGAATACGATTACATTGAAAATAACTGAATTAAAACATGGTAGATGGAAGATGGAAGCTGCAACTAGAGCACCAATATACATTATTCCCCAATTAAATTTCCCAAAAAACTAGAAGCGGAAAAATAAAGATACTCATTTACACAAACTCGTCGAAATATACCGATTTCTAGTAAAGTAAAATCATTCATTAAATGAGACACGAAGAGTAATGTAAGCTCGATTTGAAATCACTGAAATCATTGAACCATGTCACCCAAAACTGGTATCTGTCGGTTGTCGAAAGTTATCACATAACTCCACATCATTTGATAACTAAAATCCCTTTCTTACCCCCATTTAAAAGTTATATTCCCATTCTGGATATTAATTCCTCAAAATCATTCTTGTACCATTGATGAGTATTAAATTCTTATGTGTACTTGCCTTTACTGGTAAGTATAAGACAGTCAACATACACAAGAATTCCTCCCATCATACATATTTCACTTTCGTTAATACGAGTATTAATACAGGACGCGGATTTCTAGGTACTGAAAGAAAGTAATTTGTAATTATTTTAAAGTTTTGTGTTACAATATCTTCTGGTAATGGTAAGTTTACACTAGCAATTCCATATTTAATTAGAATAAATCAATTGTTCTGCTGTTATTAATAATTTTGTACACAGAGAGTGAGAATCATTCTCTTTAAGGTGAAATACTTGTCAAAACGGTAGAAAAAACAAAGAGGATGAAAAATAATTTAAAAGGCATTGAATTACAAATGGTAACCAGGTAAGCTCATTGGTCTTTAAAATATGTATAAAGGCGCATATAAAATTTTATCGTTTAACATTTATCGTTTATCGAATATCGCTTATCAATTCTCTTATCGTTTATCGCTTATCGTTTATAAAATCCTCAACTTGTACGCGCCCTAAGGGATTTATTAATCATCAGTTCTTTAATATAATTGACTCTATTAAAATTTTTCTCCTAAGAATTCGTGCCCTAATAATAAAGATTTATATTATTGAAATTCTTTGTTACAAATTTAAGTTAAATGATGAGTTGGAGACGATATAATTATAAAGAAATATATGGTGTCGATTAAATGCTGAAATACTGTTATACAGAATGGGGGAGTTGGATGTTATTGCATCCCTTTATACACTGTATACTATACCACTTCTTATTCCGCTTTATTCTGAAACTCAGTTTAATGAATCATTGGCGATAAATAGTGCATAATTATGGCAAAAAAAGATTCATCTCAGTAATATAAAGGATTTTTTATATGAATGCATTATTTTAGATATTAGGATATAAAGGAAATACTTCAATAGTGGCCACACTTAGCAGAGATAATTTCTTGAAGATCCTATTATGGTTCGATGTCAAAACCGTGTCGGGTTTTTTACGGATAATTACTCTGATTACTAATATCGGTTTAATGAACAATGCGCATTATTCACATTTGCTCCATCTTTCAGGTAATTTATGGTAACCGTTCCAAAAGAACTTTTCTGGTTTTGAGGCAAACCATAAATCCACCAAATTTTTCACTTCCTCAAAATTGGCGAAGTGAAATCCAGCTAATCCGTGCGCCAACGACCGGAACAAGTAGTAGTCAGAAGAAGCAAGATTTAGTGAATACGAAGGTGGTGTAACAGATACTAATTTCCTAATTGAGCAATTTCAGTGTGTCTTGAACAACTTTTGTCTTATGTGCCGGTGCATTGTCATGTAACAAACTCACTTTCCCGTGTCTGCTGGCTCATTCTGGCCATTTTTCGATCAGTGCATGGTTCAAATTGATCATTTGTTGTCAGTAACGTTCACCATTAACCGTTTCATCCAGTTGATGTGATCTTCCAATTTTCCCTCCTTTTAAATCTTTTCCATTGCTTGCAAACTTCAATTGAGCTGGCACACCATCTTCATAATAATGTTTGCACATCACCAATTTTAAATCGTGTGTTAGTCGTCTGTTAACAAAAATTCTAAGAGTTGGGGCAGCAATTTTTTTTCAATATATAGTGATGAATTAAAACTTCCCGATCCCGCCTTTTTTTGGGTCGAAATTTACGCGCAAAAATATCTATGATGTTAACATTTTCTGAAAATTTGATATATAGCGTTTTGAAGCTTGAGTGCAAAAAATAGCATACATGTCAAATCGCATATCAGTCAACATATGCCTAACTCCATCTATTGAAAAAAATCAGCATTATTAACCGCCCTACCTAATAATATACATAATCATTCTACTGAATCTCGTATACCGATTGAGAATATTAAATAAATTGTAAATACAAGTGAACAAGTACAGGTCTGTCCATTATGAGTCATATAGAACAACATCTAACACTCTTCATAATATATAAAGGGGTGATCATTAGCAGTGCCCCTGTGCTGATTTTGAGCAAATTCACCATTCGTAATTGCCAAGTCAGTTCGGCCGTGAAGTGCCGAGTACACATGATTTATCCTTTATATAGATATAAGTGGATGGCAGAGTTTCCGAAGTACTTAGTTTCGAGAAATTGGTCAGAAGTCTCTCATATCCTGCCTATATGCTTATATAATTATAAATAATAGGAATGAAATAACTTGAACGCGCAGTAACGTTTTCGTTTTACCATTAACCATATATTTATAATATTGTCTCGCAGTATTGGTAAGTTAAGTTAGACATATTTTACAAATAATACTGAGTTTCTGACCCAATTCGTGAATCGCCTTTCCTTCTACATTTTTCATACTTTTACCCATAAATTATGTTAATAAATAAATAATAAAAGTAGCATTACTTGATAATAATGTGGTTCCTCGAATCATATATGTTTGAGATTCCTTTGTACTCATTTTTCATTGCCGACCAACTTTATACGTTACTATTCCTCAATGTCTTCGCATTCTAAATACGTTTAAGAATGTCTTATAAAACGTTTGGGGAAACATAATCAATTTGTTTAGTATTATAAAAGGAACCCAAAAAAAAAAAAAAATAAAAGAAAATATATATAAGATTTATGTTATTTTGTCAGTGAAATGGCTTATTTTGAGTCAATAAACAAACATTTTTATATGTTATTATATTATTATTTTTATTATTTCTAGCATGTGATTGGAAAGTTTTTATACCGCAGGGGAGAGAAAGATAATAATCCTATGCTGAACTCGATTTTCTTTCTTGTATAAAAGTTTTCCTGTATTTCCTATACGATTCGATCGATTTTCCTTACGGAATATTATTGATAGGCCAAGGAATGAAAAAACGGGAATTATGTGGAATTATAATTCGATTGGAGTATACTGTTTTACTTTATAAGTATACAATTTCACTAGTTATACATTAAATTTGGTATAATGTTTTCCTTTTTACTAAATAAAACTTTTATTTCTGTTTAGTAAGAGCAATTTAATTTTATGTTCTTTTATAAAGTCTTAGTAATTTGGGATTGGAGATTACAATAAATCTATGTAAACCAACATTCCAAGCGCATCGTCCCACAATCTCAAAATTTTACATTAATTCGACGCATCGACTTTAGTCGTTGTTTGTTTTAATATTTATTTTATTTTTGAAGCCATATGCTCATATGAACGTTAACATCGTCAATGGTCATAAATGTTTATTTATCAGATATTGTAAATGCAAAATATGAAGAGAATTTTCTTCAAAATATAAAGCAAATTTTCATAAATATTTCACCTGCTTTGTTGAATTTAATCATAGGAAAATAAATTTCTGATTAGTTGATGAAAATCAATTTCTTATTGCCTCAAGTAATTAAATCTTCGAAATTCGAACCATGTCATTGGAACATTAACAAAGGGTTAATAATTCTTGATTTACATCATATGATATATATATTTTTATTTTTTCAATGCCTCAGTATACACATAATTTAATTTAACTAGATTTTCAAGCCGGTGCGGTCCGGGTAATTGCCCTGGTAGTGCAAAATTGGCGGGATAGGCCGGGTACGGGGTATTTACCCGGAATATCACTACATAAAATGAAACGAATATTTCTTAGATATAAAAGGATTATTCGTTAAAATATCATTGAAACCCATAAATAATCTCTTAACATTAGAACTAAACGATCCTTCATGTCATTTGAGAAGAAATTTACTTAAACCCCTGTTTACCACGCCTATACCCATTTTACCCAAATTGCCCGAGCTTTTAAAGCTTCGTATATGTAATTGTA
>JANTOP010009262.1:0-15780 GCA_027564815.1 Symmerus nobilis
ATGTCTCATTGTTTAATAATACCAAGGTCGTTTGTCAACGCAAAATTAAACAACGATTGTAGTCAATTTTACCAATGGAATTTTATCCGTGGATCATAACAGCGCTTGAAATTCTTCGATAGGACCATTTTTCACTAAGGTAGTAGGAGTCAGTGACAATCTTTAAGGGGCCATAAATCGGTGAAAATAGTCCAATCGATGAATATCAAGCATTGTTGTGTCCATTTTTGAAACCCCCTTTAAACCCAGCAAGATTTTTGCGAGTACTTTGCGGCAAGAGAAAGCCTGCGAGTATTCCGCGATTGACGCGTTTTCGAATACCTATATTCTATATTACTCTTACAGATCTCAAATTTACCCCATTACGATCTACGTCTCAAAATTAAAAGAAGTCATCGCTGGGTGATCTGAAATGAGGCCAAGTTGCGCTTATCGCAGTGCGATCGCATAACTAGAAATGTAGATAATCGCAAGTTAAACTTGAGGCGAAATATAGGTATTCGGGCGTGCAGTCCGCGACTACACCTGCGATCATCGAAATAATTGCGGCTTGACGCAAATAGTAAAGCCTGCGAGTGCTCTGTGACAATAAAAAATCTTGCTGGGAAATGAACTATCACTCGACCCTTCGTACTATTTGAAATTTTCAGCCCTTTAAATTCGGGATAGTCCCTTGGAATGTTTAATTTAAATTAAATGAATCCGTTCCAATCTAACTTTAATAAGCCCGGAAATGGGCATTAAGGATTAAAATCTTATTAGCCAAACATGGGTCAAATGGGATGTAAATTAATATACCTACGGATTGATAACTATATGAGAAATATCCAATTAATTGGTATTCCAAGAATATTTCTGTGATCAAGGGATATCTAATTAACAGACATAATTGCGAAAAGGGAAATATAAATATCCCGATCACAAAGTTATCCGAGAAATGACTTAATTTAACAACATTTATGTTGTAAAAAATGTGAGCAATAAAGTTAAATAAAAGCTACTTTAAGGAAGGGCTCTAATATTAGCTTAACCCATCTTAGTCCCGTCATAGCCCATTCTATGGAAAATCTAGAGTTGTCAATAAGAGCCCCGCAATCTTAAAATTTCAATTACCGCACTGTTATGCAACGAAGAAACATAATGAATAATGAGGGCAAAGTAAACCCGAACAAAGTTCGAGAAAGAGACCGAATACAGTTAGGTGGGAAAAACAGAACAAATAATTAGACCAAGGGTAGGCAACCTATGACCCGCAGGTCACCGAGTGACCCATTTGATAATTTCAAGTGACCCACTTGAGTTTTGAAAAGAAAATGAAATTGATTTATGAAACCGAGGTTTCAATATATGTATCTCCACTTCAGTGGCGTGCAGTATAATGCGCAAAAGGTGCAGATCACACCTGAAATATCAACAAAATCGAAACCAATTTTTATTGCTGCAAATTTCTAAGCTTGCGAAATTTTTGACTAATTTTTTTTTGGGAAAATTTGAAATTTTGCTAAAGGATGGTTATTATTATTTTGTTAGAATAAGATATTTTTATACGTTAAAAATTAAATTCGAAACTTAAAGCTTTCGTTGTGCTTTTAATAGCTTGAATAAGCTTTCTGGCAAAATTCCATATTTCATTTAAATTTAATGAATCAGATAAAAATTCGATTCCAAGTTATTTAAAATAACATTTTAATTTTAAGCTTTCAATGAGCTTTTGAAGTTTTGAAAGCTTTATTTTGGAAAAAATTTTAATTTCGTTGTTTGGATAGAAAATAGATTTTACAACGTGAAAAATAAGGTTCGGATTAGGCTTTCTGGGATCTTTTAATTTCTGGCAGAGCTTTTGAACGAAACGTTTAGTTTTGATATTTTTGTATTTTTCCCCAGCTAATTTAGAAGCTTCCTGCATCATTACATTTTTTTGGATTCGAAGAAAATAATTGGGAAATTCGGATCAAATGTTGCGATGTCCGATATTCAAAATTCTCGATACAAGCCCTTACGAATTTTTGATTTTCTTAAATAAATTTCAACTATTCCGATATATTTAATTTTTGTATTTTTTCCTAACTGCTAAAGCGACTTTTTGCGTTTTTACATTTTTTCCGCCCGAAGAAATCTGCACACAGATATTGCACATCTTATGGAGATGTGCACCGCACGCCACCGCCCCGATTTCATAATTTTATCCCTCATTTAAGCAGGGAAGGATTTGGGGTGCATCATATTCACCAAAAAAGACTATTTTAAAAGTGGTCATATTTTGGTTGGTTTTGACCCGCAGCCGAGAAAGGTTGCCGACCCTTGAATTAGACGTTCCTAATATATGCCAAATATGCCATATGGCAATATATGCCAATTTTTTCGATTTTTTCTGAACTTTTTCCATCTTTTCTCGAGATTTTGTTCCCGCTTACAGATTTTGCCTGATTTTGTCTGATTATTTTCTCGGAATTTTTTTCAATTTTTATGAATTTGCCTAATTTCTTCCCAACCTTTTCAGACTTTAAGACAATAATATCTTTAAGGGGTCGTGCATATATAAGGCATTTGTTATGAAGAAAATTATAAATTGCAATTCTTTGATTGCATTGTTTCAATTCAAATATATCAAAAACGCATTGGTGAAAATTGTTGAAATTTTGAATATTTTAAAATTGGAAGTAGTCAATGACCTGGAAATATTTTTGTAAAATTCTGCGAAACGGATCTTACCGTTCTAAAATTTCGAATTTTTATGTCCCAAACCTTAAATTTGGATGGGGAACTGTCTTATTTTAAATATGGATACCATGGATTCTGGATCCTGGACACATTTCATTTACCAATTAACATGCATACCCTGTAAAACTTCCTACAAAAGAAAATCAGCCTAAATTATTTGTTTTATATATTTCTTAATACTTCGAAATCGACGGTTCTGGAAATGTAACGATTTGTTTAGACATAAATATTTCGCGAACGCATCGGTAAAATTAACTGAAATTTTGTATAATACATTATCGAACGTAATATAGTAATTGGAGTGGTATAATTTTGTGGTTCATCTTCATATTTTCTGCTCTTAGAAGTCCTATCGGGATGGAATAATTTGCGAATTGAGAAAAAAGGGGGGAAAATAATTGCTTCAATGAGCTTTTTTATTGTTCCCAGAGATTTTCGGAATTATCCAGAATTTTGTTTTAAATAAAAATAATTTTTTTTGGAAAAATTTTGGAAAAGTTTTTAAAAAAAAAATTAAACCTAAAAAAATTTTGAGGCTTTTATCGAAATCGAATGAGGTTGGGATCTGGGTGTAATTTTCGCCTGAAAATGATGTAAATTTTTTCGAACAAATTCTGTATTTTATATGAACTTAAATAGGCAAAGTTGTTAGGAAAATGCGGGGAAACAAATTTTGAAAAATTTCTTCACCGGATATTTTTGCCGGATATTTTTCTTACACATTCTTAATTGAATGAAAATTATTTTGAGCAAATTTTCTTATTTATTCTCGTGGAAAGTACGGGACATTTCTGAGCAACAATATTGCTACGGGGAGATATGTTTTTCTTGCAATAAAAAAACATTTTTCATGAATAAATTTTTATTATTGCAATTTCTTATTACAATTAATACATCCATTTAAATAATAAATTAAATATTAAATTAAATTAAATTTCTTCTGATTACTGGCGGTGCTATATGTCGAGTGCACACCATAATATGCATTTTTAAAATATATTCGAGTTGGTTATGTAATAGCATTGTCCCCGATATGCTGAATAATAGATTCTTTGTATTTGTAAGATAAATTCAATAAAACTCATACATAAACCAGATTCCATACAATTATCGGCGACAATTTTATGTATTTGTAGGTGCAATACATTTTTCAGTTACATGAATGACCTAGTATAATTCTTAATATATCCAAAGACTATCTCAGAGCGGTATATGTAAGTCTCCCATGATAACGGTACAAAATATGAGAGATTATTTCTCCAAAGATAGACCTGCGTTTTATAGTATAAATTCCTACACATTCATACTAAAATTCAGTATATAAAACACACATGTTGCTACCGAAATCGTTATGGATATATGAAGTTAGGCAGTGATGTATAACTTTTTCTCCGAGCAAATACCAAATTTCATGGTAACGAGATAACGGTATTTTTCAGTTAGTTGTTGGCGGTTTGTTAAATCGACGACTTTAAATACTAAATAATGACTAAATTCTTATATTAAAAAAAAACACATCACCCATATATCGTGATTTATTTTCATATAGAAACAAAAATGAGTTGTGTGAGTTAGAAACCGAAATTTTCCATTAAGAAGAAAATTTCCTAACCCCCTTTCCCCCCTCCCCCCTCTCGTACCTCCTCCCCCTCCCAAACGAAGTGGATGATTTAAAAATATATGTTATATGGTGAGAAGGTTAAACTTGATAATGATTTGAACGATAATGTCAAACCTTCCTCCCCCCCGTTTACTAAATACCAACCCTATAGTTAATAAACGAAGTGTTTATATTCGGAATTTGATTTGGGCTGGTGGTTTATACCCAGGGATGAGCCAACCCAAATTCTCTGCTTGTGTTGACTTGGTGATGTCTTGATGTGTTTTTTTTGTGTTTTGTTATTTTGTGTTCGTCTATTTAGGGGGAAAAGCCAATGAGGAAAGGATGTGATCACAGTTTCTTATAATAATAAATCTGCATCGGATTAAGTGGATTACTAGTACGATTTCAATATACACATTATTGCATTACGTTATTCAGCCATTCCAAGGTAATGTATAACACATATATTTTTAAGAAATTTTACGAATATTCGGTGTGGTTGGAATGGTCCCATCTCACATCTTAATACTTCCGTTTAAGATATAAATTTTAATAAAAATAAAGTTAAGTGGATTATTTTATTTTTATTATTGAAACAAACAAGGAAGAAAGAAAGTAAAATATTGGGCGAATTTTTGGGTAAAGAAAGCTTTGTTCAATATTGACGATTCGCATCCATGTTCAGAGCTAATGAATAAATGAATGTGATTCCCCGAGGGGACAATCTAATAATATGAACAAAATAAAATGCCTAAATGATAGGATAATTTTCAATAAGAATTGTTATAACAATCCTACGAAATTTCTGACCTAATAAATTATAAAATCAAACGACTTGAGATGTAAGAATCTTCATTAAGCTATAATAAATAATAATTAACTATAAGATTTATTTATAAGATGGGATTGTTCTGTTAAGGTCATTACGGCGATATTTCCAAATAATTCCCTTAAGGTATACTTAACGTTCGTTGCTATTAAGGTAATATTATATATAACGACATACATTAATCTAATTAATTTGTTAATGTGTATGATTAAATTTCGTAGGAAAGTTTTTGGGGCGATAAGTTTTCCTTTTTGTTACATTAAGAAAATGATTTTCATAATTTTGGAAGGATGTGACGATGGAGAACATATATTGTTCGGCAGTCAATCACGGGACGATCTAATTAAAAATAAAAACTTCAGTGAAAATTAATTTCCGATGAAAAGTAATTATTTGATTGCTTCTAAAATAATATAAATTTAAGAAGTATTTATATTGTAAGTTATTACTGAATTAAAATTTGTTTAATCATTTTTTATTAAGTTTTAGGTCTTTCAAAAATATTATTTCGATAACAGAATAAATTACAGTCAATGGCGTCCGAGCAGCTATTTTACTAGTAGCCGGGAATATTGACAACACATGCAGTAACATTAAAAATACATCGCTTTAAAGAATGTTAACAAATAAATTATTTTTCAAAATTTAAAATTGTACTTTTTATAATAAAAATGAAATTAAATTAATTACTGCTACCAGTCTCTTTTAAAAAATTTGCCAAAACCGATGATCATTTCTGAGCGATTTGTATTTATACCTCCAATTTTTATTCAGTAAAATACAATAAGATTCTAAAAGAAATTTCACTAACAATTATGAAAAATCCCGAATAGAAAGAATCGTCCCTCCTCTTCAATTATAAATTCAATAAGAATTTGCCCCTTCTGCCGATGTGAATGTAATTCTCAACATTTTTGGAACCCCCTGTCAAAAACAATGTTTTTTGAATCTGAATATTTTTGGACCCCTGATCAAACAGATCTTTTCGAGTCTCACAAATTATTCTAGACCCCCGGTAAATAAAATTTTTTTTGGAATCACAAAATTTTTGGACCCCAAGTCAAAAAATTTTTTCTTGGAGTTTCAAAATTTTTCTGGATCGCCTGGTAAAGAAAAGTATTTTTTTGAGTCTCAAATTTTTGGACCCGACCGAAAAAAATTTTTTTGGAGTCCCAAAATTTGTCGGGACTTGCTGAAAAAAAATGTTTGTCAATATTTCTTGGACCCCCCGATAAAAAAATATAGTTTTTGGAGTCTCAACATTTTTTTAGAATCCCTGGTAAAAAAAATTTTCTTTAGTATAGAATTTGTTGACCTGCCGAAAAAAAATTTTTTGGAGTCTCAAAATTTTCGGGACTCCCGAAATAAAAATTTTTTTGCCGTCAATATTTTTTGCAGTCCGATATAAAAAATTTTTTTGGAGTCCCTAAATTTTTTTTTTTGGGTTTCCCGATAAAAAAAATTTTTTTTGGAGTCTTTTTTCTTGGACCTTCCGTAAATAAAATTTTGTTTTGGATTTTGAAACTATTTTTGGACACCCTGAAAAAAAAATATTTTGAGTCTCAAAATTGTTGGCCTCCCTCCGGTAAAAAGAAATTTTTTTTTGAGTTTTCAACAAATATTTTTTTGCAGTCTCAAAATTTTTTTGGAAGTCCTGGAAAAAAAAATTTTTTGCGAGTCTCAAAATGTTCGGACCCGCCCCAAAAAAAAAATTGTATTCTTAAAATTTTTTGGGACTCCCCGATAAAAATTAATTTTTTTTGGAATCAATATTTCTTGGACCCCCGGAAAAAACCGTTTTTTTTTAGATTTTGAAAATAATTTTGGTCGCCCAGTTAAAAAAAAATTTTTTTACAGTCAAAAAAATTTGCCACAGGACTGGGGGATAAAAATCCGAATTCCAAGTGCTAGGACTTATGGGAAAAATTGAATAGGAATTCGTAGAAAAAAACGAAGAGTTAGGAATAGTCGAAATGTCGAGGAAAGAGGATTGGTTGAACAAAATCGGACAGTGCCTGGTCGAAACAAAAATCGAGATACCAGGGCTGTTCACAGTAAAAAATGTATAGAAATATTTCACTTCGTCAACAATTTTCCGAATGATTTTCCTAGAAAACCAATTATCTGATGGAATTAGGAATTATTTCCAACTTTTAAATGAATTAATTTATATCAAAATACTCCAAAATTGTCTCAAAATATTCAAATTTTCATAATAAAAATACTTTCAGGATATTTCCCTCTATTTTGAAATTTGTATGCAAGGTTTTTGTGCCAAATTTATTTCAACAACATTTTCTAGTTTTTGTCTGTTAAATATTTATTTTGGCGCATTTGTTTATGCAATTTTTTTAGTCAAATTTTCCAAAATTCGGAACATTTTCGAATGTTTATTTAAATTCTGGGATTCCGGTTTTCGAAAAATTTGGTAAAAGTTTAAAGGTTGCAAGAATAGGTCAGAAAAAGAAAATCAGGAACAATTCGAAAAAACGGTACACGGAGTCGGTAAAATTTCAGAAAAAATCAGGAGTTATCCTAAATAACCTTAGAAATGGAGAAAGGATTGGTTAAACATTTAATAAAACTTTCAAAATTTAATAAAAAACATTAAATTCTGAAAATATAATGAAATTCTAAGAATAGATTTATCTAAATATTTCTGGAAGAAGTTGAAATTTCTTAATATTGATTTTTGGAATAATTTTAAAAATAAAACTATTAGTTTTTTAAAATTTAAAATAATTTTTAAATTTAACGACTTTCGTGGGAATATGTTAAAATTTACTAATCGTAAAATGCTGTCACAATTTGAACGGTTCGTAAAATGGTTCGAAACATAAAATTCTGCACGTCTCTGGATATACAATAGTCCGCACGCCGCTGATCTTGCTAAATCTGTAAAAGAAATGAAAAATTTTCTGAATGAATTTACAAGAACATGTTTTTACCCTGAAATATTAGACAGTCGATCCATAATTTTAATTATCAAAATTTAATTTCATTTAATTTCCTAAAATTCCTCCAAAATGTGCCATTTCTTGGAAATTTCGGATAAATACATAATTTTTTGATTTTTAAAAAATACACATTTTCGGAATTCAATTTTTATAAAATTTTCTGATGATTAAAGATACTGATTATTGACAGGACTAGCTGGGTTGCCGGCGTTACTTGAAACAATGTTGTAACGAGTTTTTATTAGTTGAGGTTAATCCCGAAATATACCCAGAACAAATTGACAATTTTTAAATTAAGGGGCCTGGAGGCAATTTTAATTTCCATTTAATTGAGAAATTGGTAGAAGAATTTGACATAAAGATTTTAATACTGGTTCTCATCATAATTGATATACGCTAATTTCCAAAATTCATATTAAATTGTAGATCTTAGTCAAAACTATATGATTGTAGTCGATGAAAAGACAACTTTTCAAATTTCATTATTATTAACTTCAATTATCGAAATTCTATGAAAATAATTTTTATTAAGAAATAAAAAAAAAAAAAATTTTATAAAAATTCTAAGATTTTTTGAAAAATAAATCGAAAAATTTCGGGGAAATCAAAAAATTTTTTTAGAATTTCTTGAAATTGCGAAAATTTTATAAAACTAACCAAGAAAAATTTTCATATTTTATGAGAGTTCAGCAATTTTACAAAAATCGGAAAATTTGAACATTTCTACATTTTGAAATTCTACATTTAAAATTTGAACATTTCATATGCTACATTTAAATATAAATACCGCAAAATATAATAATAGTTTTTCTATGAACATTGGATTGATTTTAATTTTCTGGAAATTAAATAATTTTGGAGTATTTTTGAGTTTTGACTTGGTTGTAGAAATTAACGAATAAATTGCATCGTATATTTGTCAATTCAATTGGTTCGCTCATTAAAAGAATTTTTTTACTCAAAATTTTCTAAGGAAATTGTACAAAACTTATATGAGGATCGAACAGCGGATCCTTCAAGAGTACTTATAGCTTGAAGGATAGAAAAAATGTATGCATCGGATTAATTTTTCCAATAAAAAGAATCTGAAAACGGTTGGTTTTTAAAAAAATTTCTTAACAAAATCCGATCAGAAATTATTGAGAAATATTTTAGCTTCAATGAATTAAAACATTTTCGAAAGAAAATCTCAGGACCCGCTTAGGAGTTCCTCGGCCTAGGAGGAATCCTCGTTGCTAGGAGTCGGGATCCAAAATGAATCCCAGAAACTTTAAAGAGTCCAGTTCGATTTTAAAAATTCTTCTTTGGGAGCCACCTTAGGGTCATATAAAAATTTAATCAAAACTTCTCGTTCCAAGGAGTCGGGTTCGAAGATGAATCCCAGAAGCTTCGAAGATTACAGTCCGATTAAAAATTATATTTTTCTGTTATAACTGCCATGGGGACGCATATAATTCTAGTCAAAACTTCTCGTTCCTAGGAGTTTGATACCCGGATTAATCCCAGAATCTTCTAAGATTACTGTCCCATTTTAAAAATTCTTTTTTAACCTCCGAATTTTATTCGATCGATTTTATTCAATTTCTTTCAATTCGATTTTTCTTAGAATTTTAAAAATATAAGTTGTCAGAAGATTGGCTGAACTTAAGGTATTCATAGATGAAATTTTTTGAGCTTTTCTTGGAAAAATTTGAAATTGTGTTAAGGAATTATATGTATAGAAAATAGATTTTTAAATGAGAAAAATTAACACTCCAACAGAGCTTTCGTTAAGCTTTTAATAGTTTGGATAAACTTTGCACGAAAATTCCAATATTTCATTTAAATTTATTGAAAGGGAAAGAAATCGATTCCAAATTATATAAAAATACATTTTAATTTTAAGCTTTCAATGAGCTTTCGAGATTTTTTAAGCCATTTTTCGGAAAAGTTGAAATTTGGTTAAGGGATCGTTATCTGTATAGAAAATAGATTTTAAAACGTTAAAAATAAGGTTCGGAAAATAGAGCTTTCTGGGAGCTTTTCAGTTTTTGCAGAGCTTTTATACGAAAAGTTTAGTTTTGATATTTTTGCACCTTTATCAACTAATTTACAAACTTCATCATCACATTTTTTTGGATTCGAAGAAAATAACCGGGAAATCCAGATCAAATATCGAAATGTCCGATATTCAAATTTCTTGGTGCGAGCCTTTACGAATTTCTGATATTTCTTATATAAATCTTAACTGTTTTTACCTAACTATCAAGGCAACTTTCTGCGTTTGAAACTGAATTAATTTAGAATTATTCGATTTAGAATGAGTCCTGGATATAAGAAAAAATATCATTGGACTATCCTCTACAGACAAAAACGGGTAGCAATCCTAATTCCGAGCTCATTAAATATTTTCGCTATTGACTTTATTTCCAATTAAATTTTCATTTAAAATTGTGGATTTTCACGTTCTGATTTTCATGCATAAAAGAAAATTTTTATAATAAAAAAAAGTCTTCAAATGAGAAAAATAGGAGACGGAACAATGAATATCACAATTCCATCGTTTCTGAAGTCAATTTTCTTAAACCTTCAAAGTCATTTTCTTATCATTTCTATCTCCCCATTTTCCCTGTTTTTCATAAATTTTGAAAATAATTAGTTATTTTATAATAACATCGAGTTCAACTCATAAAATAAATTTGTGGAAAAGAAGTTTTCCTTCTGAATAAATACGGGAAAACTAATTTCCATATAATGATGTATTAAATGGGAGCTTTTTTTTTTGTAATTTTCTTTTGATGGAACTGACTAATTATTAATTATGAAGTTGATGATATTTTATGGAAAAGTTTTGTTCTTTTCTAGAAAATTCATTAAATCAGGTGGGTGTTTATTAGGGGAAGCCCATAGTTTGTGGGTATCAATATTTTGGATAATTTTGTTATGCAAAAATTTGATACCCACAAACTATGGGCTTCCCCTTGAAATTTGTTGAACAAGAAGATTAGGACATCATATCGTTGATAAATCATAATGGGTGGCAAAAATTTTCCTGAATTCTCCATAATCAATTAAAAAAAATATATTTTTCACAAATTTTCACCACAATAGGATATATTTCCTGTATTTCACAGAAACATGTGTACAATTTCACTGAGAAATTTAATGGACACGGATGGATGGTGTCATAAGGATGAAAGGAAACTACGATGACTATTAAACTGTCTATATAATGAATGGTTGGATTTTTTTAAATAACTTACATTTTACAATGTTGTACTGGTAGAGCTTCTCAATTTTTTCCCATTATTTCAATTAAATTAAAAAGCTCTGTTAATACATAAAAAAGCATTGTTACGTACAAAGGGAAACTACATTTCAATGATATGAAAAATGATGTTGTATAATTCAGAAAATGGGGGCTCGATCCAATTTGAATAGCAATTTTTATTGTAGGGAATTTTCAACGTTACAATAAAATGAATATAAAAATTCTACTTTTATTTTATGTAATCGGTTTATGTCCTTTTGTAAATGGGTGGAAAATGAACAAAAAAAAATAATGTTACGTTTATTAACTTTTTATTATTATTATTATAATGGCTACACTATGCAGCGAAATAAGTTAAAAATTTCAATATCCTTCAATTTCATCCAAATGAAAATTCGCTATTTTCATTCATATTTCGAAATGCGTGAATCCCCTTTTTGCCAACTGTACAAAAATAGTATATAATTTAGTTCCATTTATTAAGAACGATGAAAAAATATAAATGAGTTATTAATAATAATTTTATGTTTATTACAATAATTATTCTAATAAAATTTCACTATAAAAAAAACATTAAAATTACATTTAATGTTCTGATTAATTACTCTGTATTTTAGTAATTTATTTTACAATCCATATAATAGACTCCAGGAGTAAAAATGTCCTTACAATTATATCCTATCAAATAGATGATTTCTATCCATTTACGTTATTAAAAATAATCGTATTTCTCTAAATAATGTAATAATAAATATTAATTCGTTCCCATTAAACGTTTGTGGTATTTACGACAAATATTACATCATTTTCAATGAAACGAATGATTTATTATTTTCGATTATTTCTGCAATTATGGTAAATGGACTGTAAATATTTATTGGTAGAATTTTCCTTTTATTTTATTGTATTTTCGATTAAATTTTTATTAGGAGGAAAATGTTATTGCTTTTGATTCCTTTTTATTGCCGCTCCTTATAAATTTTAAATTATATGTTTTTCAAATTAAACCCATTTATTTATTAATATGGAAATTTTCGATAGCCAGTAAAATGATAATGAAATAAAATAAATTAAAAAATAAACCATTTGGATTTTCAATATAAAATAAAACATTTTTTTCTAGCTACCGACCAGTAAGTCCCCCGACTACCATATCCTTCATCACCAAAAAAATGGTGTACATCCAAAGGGTCTGTCTATCTTTCACCTGAAGTTGAACTTGCCCCGACACCATATCAAAGTGAGTGTAAAGACATGGAAAGTAATTTGCAAAGGAAGTCAAAATACGTGCCTCTATAGTGAAGTTTCCAAACCCTAGATAGTAATTTGTGGTTCCCAGCACTGTCCGGGTCCGAGCGACACCTGCTCACCCGAACTACCACTGATGGGAACTCAGTTCAGAACTCAGAGGAAAATTTCTTGGTTCAAAATGGGTTTTGGGTCCCCCTGTAAGAGAAAAAAATTTTTGGTGTCCAACAGTTTTTTTGGGTCACCCTGTAGAAGAAAACAAATATTTTTGGTGCGACGGTTTTTTTGGGTTACCCTGTAAAAAAATGTCGGGGTCTGGGCGACACCTCCTTCCCCCGAACTACCACCGATGGGAAGTCAGTTAAGTCGCACAACCACCTTCTTTTAGGACGGTTTTTGGGTTTTTGTGTTTCCCAGCACTGATTTTTAACAGATGCCCCTTGATATTCCTCACAACGTTGCCATACATCACTTCCATATTGGAGGCGATTGTGTGGACGAAAGTGGGCAAAAACCGTTTTTGCCCCGTGTAGTACCAATTTGTTCGGGGAACAAACATCCCTCAAAAAGGGGGTGGGGGGGTCAAGTCCCAGATTGAATTCCCAGATAGTCTGTACGTCATCCATATTTCTGAGTTTTTTTGCAGCACCCCTCCTTCCCCCTGAAAATTCACCCCCAAGTCGAAACTTCAAAAATAGGTGCATAAGTTGACCACCGAATTTAGGAGAAAAGGAGGGAGAGAGAAAATGTTGGGCTCAATCGATAGGTCTACCCTAGGGGTACATTTGGTGGTTTTATGAATTTTTTGTGGGAGTTCCCTTTCCCCCTCAAAACCGCCTTTGCAAAATGTCCATATTCAGCGAGCGCCACCTGGTGGCGAGTAAGTGCAACCAATCCCCCACTAAAAGTTAGTTCGGACCTTTCCCTATAATAGTTGGGAACATACTTGGGGTCTAAAGTGGAAACCTGATTTGATGGTAGAACAACGAAAATTGGTCTGCAAGCAGGGTCGGAAAAAGGTGGGTTGCACCGGAGCCTGAAGGTTTGAACCTACCCATGAATACCCCCCATATATCGCAACACTGTCCGACCGCCCGTTCTAAGAGTAAATCGTGGTTTTTGTGGAGGCTGCGACATTTTTAATGTCGCTTGCGACATGAATGCGACATTGCCGGATATATTACTATATCCAAAAAAATGCGCCATATCCAATATGCGGAACTAAATTTGTATCCCAATACAACCCAACCACCCCCCCCCCCCCCCCCCCCCTGAATATTCTACAGCAAAAATGGATCGAAATGGCCTCTTTTTTTCTTTGTTCTACTCTAACCGACTTCAACCAATGAGATTTAAAGGAAGGAAGCACATCGCCTTACACCAGGGGCATATTTATTCTCTCATATTTTAAATATAACTAATAATTGCGAACATCTTTCTTTACGTATTAAAATCTACTTTCTATTCAGATAATGATCCATTAACGAAATTTCAAATTTTCCAAAAAAAAAGCCTAAGAAATCGCGAAAATTCACTGAAAGCTTAAAATTAATGTCTTTTTATATAGTTTGGAATTGTATTTTTATCCCATTCATTAAATATAAATGAAATATGGAATTTTCGCAGGAAGCTTTACTAAACTTTTAAAAGCATAACGAATGCTCTAAGTTTCGAACTTAATTCTTTACGTGTAAAAATTTATTTTCCACCCAGATATCGGTTCTTCCTCAAAATTTCAAATTTTCCCCAATAAAAAAGCTTCAAAAATTTTGAAAGCCCATTGAAAGCATATATTTTTGCAAAATTTCAGGCCATCCTCTACTGTTCTCTGTACTGCCCATCATCTTACTCATTTTTTTTGTAAGAGTTGAAGAGAGATAGAGTTCACAAAGTAGCGGTGACCAGGAGACCGAAGATGGTAAATTTTCGACAAAATTTCCTGTACATAAATTGTAGCTTGGTTATTTACCAACTATTCGGCGTAATTCAATTTACCGATTTTCAAACAAAATTTTCCGGAAAATCGATTTTTTTCTACCCTTCGATTCTTGGTAGGTATAGATATTTCACCCTTAATATCATAGGGTTAATTTCAACACTAACATGTGGTATATCGTTCGACGGGGAATTTAATACGAAACAATTTAACATAATTTTCCGGAGGAAAATTGGAATTTTCAACTCTGACGTCACTTTCTTTAATCTGTTTGCTTATTTCAGAAAACTCCCCGATAAAATCGTAACGGTTAATTTTTCCGGACAATTTTGTTCATATATTCTCTCCCTCACTCACCGAGGAATAAAACCCCATAAATCGTTTATCCAATTCTCGAACAAAATTTTGCGGAAAAACAAATTTTGTTTCGAACCGCCAAGGAAAATGATGAAATTCAACATTCTTTTTAAAACTTTTCAATCAAATATATCTAATTGGCATTGGCAATCTCCTTTGGATGTGTATTTCATGAATCTCCGAGGAGGTTCTAAGGGAAAAATATTTTTAAAATCGGACGGTAATCTTCGGAGTTTCTGGGATTAATCTTGGAACCCGACTCCTAGAAACGAGAAGTTTTAATCCCTTCTAAATTAAACTTGAAGGTGATTCTAACAAATAAAGAATTTTTAAAATCGGACGGTAATCTTCGGAGTTTCTGGGATTCATCTTGGAACCCGACTCCTAGGAACGAGAAGTTGTAATCTCTTTTAAATGGAACCTCGAGGAGGTTCTAACAAAAAATAATTTTTTAAATCGAACGATAATCTTCGGAGTTTCTGGGATTCATCCTGAATTCCAACTCCTAGGAGCGAGAAGTTTCTAAAAAAATTTAATGGAACCTTGAGTGGATTCTACGAAAAAAAGAATCGAAAAATCGAAAAAATGGATAACTTTCAAGACTCGCTTTAATTTTTAGGATTGGTAAATAGCCAATGGCTCAATTGACTTCATAAATCAAATAATAAATAAATAAATTATTAAAGTCTGGTTTCGAACCTGAATAGATCCCAGATAAAGCCACCGCGGAGCTTGAAGCAAATATTACTTTAAGATGCCATTCGTATGTATTGGAAAAATTAGGATAGTTAGAAAATTTCAGGAGGCCATAATTTTTCATCATGACAACGCTTGGCCGCATGTTGCAAGACCCGTGAAAAACTATTTGGAAAATAGTGG
>JANTOP010009284.1:0-15778 GCA_027564815.1 Symmerus nobilis
GATGCCACAATAAGCCCATTGGTGGCTTCGGTGGTTACTGGGCAGATATTGCCACACCCGCTTAATCATCTAATCTACTAGGGTAAGTTGAGGTAATTATTACCTGACTAGATATTTGGGTAACGAAATGTTTGGAAATTTCAATATTTTGATTGAATTTCGGTAAGATACATGCAATTGGACTATTTCAAACGACCGGAGTCGGTCTAATTTGGGAAAAATCAGTTATAGCCGGGAAATATCTTGCAAGTGAGACGAAGTCATAAAAAATTAAAAAATTACTGAAATTTCAGAAAATATGGCAAATCGACGACGATCTGGCAAAACGACGAAAACGCCAAAATTTCGAAATGCGAGATTTTAATTTTTAATGAATAACCATGACATGTTAATTCACTTAAAAGCAAAATCTCAAATTTCGAAATTTTGGCGTTTTCTTCGTTTTGTCAGATCATCGACGAAATGATATAAATTAACGATAACTATTAAGTATGTAGACATAATGCACCGACTGTATGCAATTAAGGCGTTCTCCGGACAATGGGCCTATTAGCTAAATCGTCGTTAGGAGAAAAACACAAATGAACATTTCAAACGGACAGATTCGAATATGCCGGTTCATTTGAAATGGTCTCCGGAAAAACTGGCATAGTCCAATGGGCCCTTTGTCTGGAGAACGCCTCAATTAATATTTACCGATTAAATTGAATAATAAATACAATAAAATTTGAATAAAATATTCTTTTATTATCTATTTATAATTTTTTTTTTTTTTTTGCTTTTACCTTGAATACTTGGATGTATCTCGTCCTTGTGTCTGGTTGAAATCAAAAATTGGCTCCCGAGGAAATATCTAGAATTGTAGATAAAAATGAAGAAGAAAGTTATACGATAATAATCGAAATATAATTCCTACAAAATTTTTTTTAAAAAAATCCCGTTGAGAGATATCTTGTTTCCTTTTTCATATCCATTAACCAATCAGATTTCCCATTAAAAATATCCAATTTTTTATAAAAAATTATATAGGTAGGAAAAATCCCTACCAAAAATCTAATTAAATTATCATGATTTACTGAACAATTTTCCTTGACCGATTGGATTTCACTCCTGAGAAGTGATCATATATTGGATGCAATTAGACCGCCCTAGAACAGGAATTTTATTTAAGAATTATACTTAGGTTAGCAGAAGGCGTCCATATGTACGAATTTGTCTCTGAATATCGGTCTCAGAGGCTCCTTGTCATTATAAAATTGATATTAATTTCGAAGGGAAATTTATTAAACAATTTTGAAACCTTTAACATTCGACCCCTGTCGAAAGTCGAGAAGAGATCAAATTTTCAGAAGGAAACCCCTCGAATCAAAGTTAGTGCTCCATCTATCTGAGAATTCAAATCGGCGGTTACCGGGCCCCCGAAAAATTGATTTTTTAAATTCTTCGGACGATTATAAATCGAGCGAAATTTAAAAAATATAAGTTGTGAGGGGAGGCCCTGACCTTATTGTATTGATAGATCATCCAAATCAGCTTTTCCATTTGGAAAAATAAAAATTTTAAATTGTCCGGAAAATTATAACGGTTTTTCTGAAAATTTCCATTTTTTTTGTCTTGCCTCTATTGAGCTCTATCAAATTAGGAGTTTATAATTTCCTTATTGTATTCTAAAGTTTAATTCACTATAATCTGATTTCCCGATTCTTTAATAGAATTATCGGGAAACCTTAGTTTTTCATGAATTTGCCCAAAGAAATTTAAATATCAAGCGGTTGATTTTCCAAAAAATTTCTTTATCCAAAATCTCTGCGTTAATTACTTACAATTATTTTTTTACAAGTCGATTTTTCACGCTTTTTTAAAAATATAAGATGTGAGGACTCCCCCTGACCTAATGGTATTGGTGGATCGCGTATGTTATTCCCTATTTCAATCCATTCCGAAATGTGGAAATTTGAGATTTTCCGGAAAATTATGACCGTTTCTTTAAAAAGTAATCATTTACCTGATGTACTTCACGTATCGACGCCCCTAAAATCAGGGGGTTAATTGTTTTAAAAATTTCCTCGATTTACCCACAGGCTTAATATTGTATATTCGGATTATATAATTTCTTGACAAAATTTCGCGGAAATTAAATAAATTGAAAAAATTAATTCCGGAAATGACCAAAAGTCGCAAGAAAAAGTCATTAGAACCGGAGAAAAATTCGTGCGAATCAAGAATGTACGAAAACGTAGGGTAAATATCAGATAAAGTTGTATAGAGTTCTGTTCTGTTCCGCAAGTCGGTTAAAACAGAAAGACGGAGGAATCGAATACTGACATCCTCAGAATTCTACCCAGTTGGTCGAAGAACAAATGTCATATAGAAGTCAAAAATTGGTCGTGAGAACACATCAAAGACTTTCAGAACATTGTCAAAATATTCGAGGAAAATTTAGGTCGGAAGAAAGTGGTTAAATTCGGAAATGGTTAGTAGGAACAGGGAAAAATCAGAAAAATTGGAAATTATTGAAAAATTCCGAAAATATTTGAAATATTGGAATAAATTATATCGGGAAAAACTCGGTAGGAAAAACGTCTCGCAAAGTGGAAATTACCGAATTTTTCGCGACCGTTCCCATAATTTTGCGGATAACTTCTGATATTATTATCCCGATGATTTTCTGACTTTTTCCTGACAATTTTCGACTAATTCATGATTTTGCAGACCGGAATATTTTTAATCATCGGATTGTGAGATAAACTTAAAATTTAGTTCCCGGTTTTGTGATAATAAATTAATTAAGCCAATTATGAGCTTTGCTTGGAAAAACTCATTATTTTCCGGTATCTTTTTGTTAACCACGAGATTCATTTTTGAATTAAAAATTTTATTAAGAAAAGTTTGTCCAATTTGAATAAACTCATTTTCTCGGACATCTAATTGGCTAAGAAAAAAATTAATTTCAGAGTTTTGGGATAAACAATTATTTGACTCGAATAAGCGACTCAAAATTACTCTACGAAATTTTGAGGCGGAATTTATTCGAACAAATTTAGCTGAAAACTATTATTTAACAATTGAAGGCTTTAGTTCGCTTTTCCCTTCACGGCCTTAAATTTTGCATAAATATGAGCTTTCGAGATTTTTGAAGCATAATTTTTTGGGGAAAATTTGAAATTTCGTGAAAGGGCCGATATCTGAATAGAAAATAGATTTTAAAACGTAAAAAATGAAGTCTGAAACTAAAAGCTTTCATTGAACTTACAATGGGCTTGAGAAAGCTTTTAGCGAAAATTTCATATTTTTCTCAATTTAATGAATCGAATAAAAATGATATTCCAAATTATATAATTACATTTTAATTTGAAGCTTTCATTAAGCTTTAGAGCAGTGATTACCAATGAAGCTTTCTTGAGTGCGAAACATATACAATTACATATATGAAGCTTTAAAAGCTCGGGCATTTTGGGTAAAATGGGTATAGGCGTGGTAAACAGGGCTTTAGAGGTTCGGAAAATACAGCTTTCTGGGAACTTTAAGGTGTTTGCAGAGGTTTTTAATAATTAATAAACTTTCTGCATCATTACATTTTTTTTCTTCATATTGAAATCAAAAATCAAAATCGATATTCCCATATTTCGGGTCATTTTTAACCCAGCGAGAAATTTTGGATACATTTCAATGATCTCAATCATTTATGATCAATAAAATGTATCTCTTATCTCATAAATAACTTTCAATTTCCTATGGGGTATAAAGAGTTGTATCTAGTCTAAATACATAGTCTAACTTCATTGTCTTGTACTATTATATTTTCCCACACTTTTTTCTTTTTCTGCTATTTTTTTCTTATTTATTTGTTTTCTTTCCTCTATTTAATTTATTTTATTTATATTACTCACTGTCTGCGCACCTTTTTAGTTAATAAAACTCAAAAGGTTATAAGTCTGGGGATTCGTTATATTATTAAAAGTCGTATTATTCGCTATAATGTAAAATTAAAAATTAAAAGTATAAAGTTTACACTTGAAAATATATAAAACGTCGTTGTAGTTTCATTTTTTTTTTATTATTTTATTGGTTCTTCCCGCACCTTTATTATTCCTATCTATCTTCTTACAATTCTTATTCAATGCAAATTTCCTTCCATTTTCAAGTCGCGTCTTCTAATTTCTAGCCTTGTATTTGGTATATCGTATAGAAAAGATAAATTAAGAAAAGGAATAAATGAGAAGTTAATAAAAAATAAGAAGGAGACTGGTTTCGTAATATTTAATGATATGTCCGTCCATTCGGTCCAATTAACAATTTTATTTGTCCGACACTATCTACAACTTTTTTTAATCTATATTCCGAAAATGAAAATTATTTTCCTAAATAATTCTAGCGACAAGATATAGGTTAGACTTACGGATGACTTGATGCATCGCGCATACATTTTACTAGAATTCTTACTTGGATGTTTTTTAAATTTATATAAAAATTGAATTAAAAATATAAAGCGAAGAGGAATCATTAATTTTCTTAATTTTTTTTATTTGCGAATAGACAAAAAAATTATAAATATTCATTTTATTTGAGATATAATTTGTTGTTTTTAGACAAACGGTTTGCAAAAAAATTGGCCGGTACATTAACCTTTTGATTTCCGATTGAAGTTAAAAAATTTAGCGATTCTTAATTATGCAATCACTTAATTTTTCTGTTGTATGCCCGGACAAATTTTCAGTAGTAATAAAGAAATACTATTATCCAGTATCGCTGGTCTAATCATAATTCGAAATTAATATCGACATGCTAACGTCCTGAATATATAGTCGAGTTCAGCTTATTAAAAAATTATCACGAAACTATTTTGTAGCAGGAAAAAATGTTTCTGGAAAACATTCTACATGCAGTAATGCACGACAATTTGATATCGAAAAAAATAAAGGATAACAAATTGCATTTACAAGAAAATCGATATACGTTTCCGCGACTCCCCATGTAGTTTATTCTCATTTTTCATATTTTTTTTATATTTTAACTCCTTATTTTACTTCCAAATACGTTCAATTTTATTTAAAAGTTAGATGCGGTGAGAAAAATTTATTAAAATTCCCGAACAGGAAATTTCTGTAAACGATTGAAATTTGTTTTAGTAATAAATATCCCATAACCATTAAATATGCTATAAAATGACACAATGTTCCCTTAAATAAATGTTTGTCTTTAAAATAAAATTTGCCGTCCAAAACTGTATCGTCAGAATATCCTTACTAAAACTTGAGAAACAACTCGACATTCCTGACAATTATATTTTTTAATGTGTCTGAACCACTCTCCCAAGATTATCAGTGAACTGTTATCGTTAATAAGTGAGAATTCCAATCCCACTAATTTTCTATTTCCACTTTTCCCGAATGGGGTCCTAACTGGTCTTACGCTTTTAGACTATTTCCATTTTTAACTAGTAATTTCGTGATTTTACAAATTTTTTCATACTTGTCCGATTATTTATCGACCTTCTCGATTTTTTCCGGGCTCTTCAAAATTTCTACGGATTCTTACGGATTTTTTCTGATTTTTCAATATTTCTTTCCAATTTTTCTGTACTCAGGGCCACCTCTTCCATTCAACAGTTTAGGCCCGCACCTAGGGCCCATAAATGCGTTACTTAGAACTTATTCACACATGCTTTTAGTGTAACATTTTGAGTTCCGTTGCAGTTAAATTATTTGGACGGAAAATAGGTGTAATAATACGAATAAAATTATGTCCCAAATCCAAAGCTTTCTTTGAGCTTTTAAGCTTTCGCAGAGCATTTGTAGGAACATTTTAGATTTGATTATTATTTAAGTATTGGGTTCAAAATTAGAATTCGTATGAACGTATGAAATGTTATTCAACACTGAAAGCTTTCGCTGACCTTGTAAGTTTATTCGAAGCTTTTGCTGTGACATTTTAAGTTTCGTTGTAGTTAATTTATTCGGACAGAAAATAGGTGCCAATACCGAATAAAATTATGCCCCAAACCCAAAGCATTCCTTGAGCTTTTAAGCTTTTGTGGAGCCTTTGTAGAAATATCTCACATTTGATTTCAATTTAGTGATTAGGATAAAAATTTGATTTGAAAACGAATACAATTGTATTCCAATCTTATAGCTTATGCTGAGTTCTTATGTTTTTGCGGATCTTTTGTCGCAACATTTTGAGTTATGTTATCGTTTACTTATTTGGAAGTAAGTAGCTTTTAATACGAATAAAATTGCAAAAGAAAGTTGACGATTAAAAGCTCTTGCAGAGCTTTCGTAGCAACGTTTCAGATTTGATTAAAATTTAATTATGCGGATTAAAATTTTATTTTAAAACGTACAAAATTTTATTTAAAACTTAAAACTTTCGCTGGGCTCGTCAGTATACGTGAAAATTTTGTCGGAATATTTCGAATTTCGATGCAGTTAATTTATTTGACAGAAAATCGGTATCAATACGAATAAAATTATGTTCCAATCCCAAACCTCTTTTTGAGCTTTTAAGCATTCGTAGAGTTTTTGTAGTAACATTTCAGATTGGATTAAAATTTAATTATTTAGACTTCAAAATGTATAAAATTTTATTCAAAACTTAAAGCTTCTCTGCAGATTTTCAAATTTATCCAGAGCGTCTGTACAAAAGTTCCAGATTTCATGTAAATATATCAAGTAAATTGATTTGAAAATGAATAATTAATTGAGGCAATGCAAATCGGGGTTAGGGGTTCGTGAATATCTTAATGTGGCCCTGCCTGTTAAATTTTTATCCAATTTTTCTAGATTTTTATCAAACTGTCTCATCATTTTACTAAGTTTTTCTGTCATTTTTACTGATTTTTACTATTTTTTCCTCTCGGTTCTTGTCTGCATTTATCAAATCTATCCCCTATCAGTTTTAAGCTGATTTCTTCACAGGTTTTTCGAACTTTTTCGCTTTTAAAGATTTTACTTCAGAATTTTTTCGACTTTTCCGATTTTGTTGGGACTTTTCCCGAAAAATTAGAGCTTCTTCTGAGTTGAAACATGGCTTTCCAGACAAGTCCTATGATATAAATCAATAGCTATAGCTTATTGTACGCATTTTCATTGTGGTGAGAGAAAACAAACCAAACATAAATCATTGCAAGCTAAACTAACAAAAATACAGGGAAATGTAAAGGAAATGTACAAGAAATCCGAGTAGAGGAGCCTCTGGACTCGGAATCGAATATCTGAATACAATTTTGACCCAATTCTCGATATAATAATTCTTAATCGAGAGAACTGGGCAATTCAATGATAAAAACTTGAATTTAAATCGCTCGCCATTTTAAAACTTTTAATTTTAAGCTTTTAATGAGCTTTTTTAACGTTTGACGTTTTTTTTCTTGGGAATGCTTGAAATTTCGTTAAAAGATCGTTATCTAGATAGAAAATACATTTCAAAAACGTACGCAATTATTTTCGTAACTTTAAGCTTTCCTTGAGCTTTAATGGTTTGGGGGGAGCTTTTGCGAAAATTTCAAATTTCTTGTAAATTTATCGGTTAAAAATTTGATTCCAAGCTGTGTAATAGCAATTTTTAATTTAAAGCTTTCTATGAGCTTTCTACCCGCTCGACGGTATTTTTTTGGAATGCTTGAAATTTCGTTAAAAGATCGGTATCTAGATAGAAAATTCATTTTAAAACGTACATAATTGTTTTCGTAACTTAAAGCTTTCCTTGAGCTTTAATGGTTTGGGGGAGCTTTTGCGAAAATTTAAAATTTCATGTAAATTTAATAAATCGGCTAAAAATTTGATTCGAAACTGTATAAACTCAACTTTTTATTTTAAGCTCTCAAGGAGCTTTCTAGACGTTTGACGGTATTTTTTTGGAATGCTTGAAATTTCGTTAAAAAATCGTTATCTAGATAAAAAATACATTTGAAAACGTACACAATTATTTTCATAACTTAAAGCTTTCGTTAAGCTTTAACGGTCCGGGCGGGAGCTTTTGCGAAAAATTAAAATTTAATAAATCGGATGAAAATTTTATTCCAAACTGTATAAAATCAACTTTTAATTTTAAGCTTTCAAAAAGCTTTCTAGACATTTAGCTTTATTTTTTGGGAAAGCTTGAAACTTTAGATAGAAGACTTATAATAATCAGATATTTTTAAAAATTTAAAAATTTCCTAATTTTAAAAAATACCTCAGAATTTTTCTGTAAATTCGTCTATTCACCCAAGAATTTCAGTTAAATTATTTCCAATTCTGAGCTCCAAACGAGTGAATATTTTTTCAATATTTCCCAATATTTCTCGACGTTCTACCACTTTTATGAAGCAACATCAAGACCCTCTACTGCCTCTCACATTTTTTCCTGTTAAATAATTTCTTTTTAATTACCAACATTGCAATATGAGAATGAAATTTGTTATATTTACTGCAAAATATATTCATGTTTATGAAATAAACTAAATTAATTGTTAATAGTCGCTTAGGTTTATTTTTGCTTATTTTTTTAAAAAAAACAAAAATTTAATGTCCATATTTTAATTGGTATACAGATTACAATCTGAATAGAGAGAATCAGGGGGAGAAATTTGCAAAAAAAAATATCAAAACTCCATTTAATTTGCGAGCTTTGATAAATATATGACTGCAATATGGTTTTAATGGAACAAATGGCCAACATTGATTGAAATGAGTCATTTATATTATTTTTATTTTATATTTACTAGCCCGAAAGCAATATGCAATTAATTAATCAACGGATTGTTTAATGTTAGTATATCCGATAGACGATTCGAATTAATCTTAAGTGGAAAGATTAATACTCTTACCGGTTGATGGAATACACATCTCGTATAGGGAAATGTAAATGAAGGAAAATTATCTGTTACATTTTCTTAGAGATAATCAATCAGTTGAGTTTGAGTGCCCATATTATTTCAGTGTCTGTTTTGTTTTTTTTACCCATTTTCTTCTTTTTTCCTACGAAACATATTTCCCATTTCCATTGATTAGAAAAACATGTTTGAATTTGAATAATTTTCCAATCAAGCTCATGATCAAGAAGTTCATGACATTGTTTGCATATATAATTTAAGATTTTTTATTCTTCGAAACATTACGCGTACATCACACATTCGTTGCGATTCATTTGCGAATTTTCTATAGGTTTTAAGATCCATTAATATTGGTCTTGTACCAAAACTCATTGAATCGTCACCATCCTTAAAAGCGTTCAATTGAAATGCGGTTCAAGTCCACAAGAAAATTCATGTTTACATTAATCGGTTTGGGGGAAGAATTTTAATATTAAAAAACAATACTCGGTAATAAATCCTTTTAACATTGTGCTACTTGCAATATCTACCAGCCGACCGCAATAGAAAGACCGAAAGCGATAACATGCAACGGGCTTGTTTGGTTTTTTTTGCTTAATTTTTCATTTCATACAATAAAATGTGGGTGAAGTGTCTTGGAATAGACGGCTGTTTGTTATTTTTGTGGTCGTTTTTGTATGGCGGCTACTAAATTGCAGCACGTCTGCACGACATATAAATATGAACCAACATTTCTTTTATCGTTCGTTTTGTACTTATCCTTATTTCCATGCCTTGGCTTCTTGCCAATGCACAATCAGAAAAGACAATGAATATTATCGTTTTATGCAGGGGCGTGCAGTCTAATGCGGAGGAGGCTACAAATTGGTAACTGATTTTATTTAATAACTTTGAATCATTTTAATAATTTTTCTATTAATTTTAGATTGAATTTTGAGAGGGGAAGGAGAGATTCAGCCTATTAGTGAAAGATATGTGGTACTTGACGTCTTGTTTGTTGTTTGTCTTGTCTTTGTTTTGTCAAAGATCTATACTCCCCATCGACGTGGAGGTCGTATGGGATAAATTAAAATTAAAATTATTTAAATTAAACATTTTTTTGAAAAAGCTTTAAGAATGTTCCAAAAGCTCATCGAAAGCTTTTAATTAAAATATTGTTTTAGGCAGTATGGAATCATATTTATTTCCAATAATTAAATTTAAATGTAATACTTTTTAATTTTAGTTAAAAGCTCCATGAAAGCTTTAATGAATTGAATTATAGACAAATTATCATGAAGGCACCCGCAGTCCCTGTTTGGCCTTTCATAAAGAATTCATCTATCGGCCTGAAATTTTGAATAAATATATGCTTTCAATAAGCTTTCGAAATATGTTTGCAGCTTTTTTCTGGGAAAATTTGAAATGTCGTCAAAGAACCGACAGGACAGAAAATATATTTTAAAACGAAAAAAATCAAGTTCGAAATTTAGAGCTTTCTTTTGAGCTTTCCTTGATGATTGAATTACATTTAAGCGATAATTTCATATTTTATCTAAATTTAATGAATCGAGTAAATATTAGATTACAAAAATAAGTTTTTAATTTTAAGCCTCCGAAATGAGCTTTCGAAATTTTTAAAGCTTTAATTTAGAAAAAGTTGAAATTGTGTTGAAGTATCGCTATCTGGCTTGAAGATAAATTTTTAAACGGAAAAAAATTAAGATCGAAACTTGGAGCTTTCTTTGAACTTACGTTGGATTGAGAAAGCTTTTAGTGACAATTTTATATAATAATTTACCTAAATGTAATGAATCGGATAAAAATTGGATTACAAATCATATAAAATGGCATTTTAATTTTAAGCTTTCAATGAGCTTTCGATATTTTTAAAGCTTTATTTTGGATAATATTTTTATTTTTAATATTTTGTTAAAAGATCGCTCTCTGGCTGGTAAATGTATTTTTAACAGACCTCAAAATAAGAGAGATATTTAGTCGCGCCTGTCACAATTTGCTAAATCTCATATCGCGCCCAGGGCTAAGCGTGTTAGGATGATATTTATTTCATTTTGAGGCCTGATTGAAATCCGTATGTAGATATGTACTGATCCTTTTTAAAATGTGTCACAAAGTTAGTTACAGATTTTACATTTCAATTAAAGTATATAAGTTAGCTATTTCCTACATTTGACTGATTTTCTCTGATTTTTAAATCTGTCCGACATCTCCCAACATCCCACTCGATACTTCATACGAAAGGCATCCATAGTCCTTATCTGGCCTTTCTTAAAGAATTCATCTATCGGGTTGAACTTTGGATTAAATATATGCTTTCAATGAGCTTTCGAAATATCTTTGGAGCTTTTTTTAGGAAAAATTTTAAATGTCGTGACAGGACCGATAGGATAGAAAATAGATTTTACAACGGAAAAAATGTAGTTCGAAATCTTGAGGATTGAGTTAAATTTAATCGAATCGAATTAAATCGAATAAATATTAGTTTTCGAATTATATTAAATTAGATTTTAATTTTAAGCTTTCAATGAGCTTTACATTAGAAAACATTGAAATTTTGATGAATTATCGCCATCTGGTTTCAAGATAAATTTTTAAACTTAAGAAATGAAGACCGAAACTTGAAGCTTTCTTTGAGCTAACCTTGGAGTGAGGAAGCTTGTTGCGGAAATTTTATATTTAAATTTAATGAAGCGAATAAAATTGTAAAAAATGACATTTTAATAAGCTTTCAAGGAGCTTTCGAAATTTTTATTGCTTTATCTCGGGAAAAGTTGAAATTTTGATACCTGGCCGAAAAATAAATTTTTGAACTTCAAAAAAATTATCGGAACTTGGAGCTTTCTCTATTTGAGCTTTTAATGTATTGAGATAACTTCTAGCGGGGATTTGATAAATTTCCTAAATTTAATTAATCAAAAAAAGATTTGATTCCCAATTATATAAAATGACATTTTATTTTTAAGCTTTCAATGAACTTTCGAGATTTTAAAGCTTTATTTTGGAGTTTATAGTTAATATCTTGTTAAAAATGTATTTTTAAACGTAGAAAATTAAGATCGGAGCTTGGAAATTTCATTGAGCTTTCCATTTATTCAGAAAGCTTTTAACAAAATTTCATATTTTATCTAAATTTAATGATAGAATTAAATTTAGATTCCAATTTATATAAAATGACATTTTTATTTTAAGCTTCCAATTTTTAAAGTTTTTTATCGAAAAAATTTGAAATTTCCGTTAACGGATCTTTATCTGGATGAAAAATTAATTTTTAGGTTGTAAAGCATTAAATTTGAAATTTAGAGCTTTCGTTGCACTTGCAATAGTTTTAATGAACTTTTATCGAAATTTTCATATTTCATTTAAATTTAATAAATCATAAAAAAGTTCGTGTCCAAATTATATGAAATGACATTTTTATTTTAAGCTTTCAATGAGCTTTCGAGATTTTTGAAGCTTTTTTCTAAAAAATTTGACATTTTCGTTAAAGGATCGTTATCTGGATGAAATATTAATTTTTAGATGTATAAAATTATGTTCTAAACTTGGAGCTTTCGTTGCGCTTTTAATAGTTTGATAAAGCTTTCTGCAAAAATTCCATATTTCATTAAATTTCATGAATCGGATAAAAATTTGATTCCAAATTATATAAAATAACATTTTAATTTTGAGCTTTCAATAAGCTTTGAATATATTTGAAATTTTTTTCGGGAAAATTTAAAATTTCGTTCTAGAATCGTTATCTGGATAGAGAATAGATTTTAAAACGTAAAATTAAAGATTCGGAAAATAAAGCTTTCTGGGAGCTTTTAAGTTTTTTCAGAGCTTTTGTACGAAAAATTTAGTTTTGATATTTTTGTATTTTGCCTTAACTAATTTATCAACTTTCTGCATCATTACATTTTTTTTTGGATGTGAAGAAAATATTTGGGTCGCGATGAGCGATATTCAAATTTACTCGATTCGAGCTTTTACGAATTTTATATTTTTCTCAGATAAATTTCAACTTTACCGACATATATATAATTTGACGCTATGTTGACCACCTGCCACTGGTTTTTTTAGAATACCAAGAAAAAAAACTAGTCATCAGATGATAAAACATAACCCGTCTTAAGACACATTTCGTTTATGTCTTTTCTCCGTTCTTTATGTAGTGAAACACTTGGATAGCCCCCATATCGCTTGTGCATCTACTTTAACAAATTCCTATATTGTTTGATGGAATTGGCATGCTGGTTTTTATTTTTCGGTTGAATCAGAAGAGAAGCAGTAATTTTCTTAGATTGCATTAAACAGAAGTCAGTCGGTTGTATAAACATCCGAGCAATGAAATTTTATGTTTGGAATTTCTTACCGATTTTTTTATTTTCTCGCAATCCAATCAGTAAGAAATCATGTTCCAGATACTTTCACCTAATTTTCTTCTTTTTTATTTCCGTAAATATTTATTATAGATATCGGATATCGAACTGATTGAAAATTTTCGGTCATAAAGGTCAATGGTAATGTTTGGGACGTTTAATCGGTCTTGTTACATACGATTGGGGCGTGATCCTGGTGTAATATTACCAAATTAAGGAAATTTATATTGAATTTGGTTTTTATAAAAATAAATAAATTAATAAACATCAAATTTTCGTCTATATATCAAGTCGTCTAGCCTGAATTTATAATTTTTCGTTTATTTAATCGCAATTATGTCCCCAATTTACATTTGGTTAATTTATCCAAAAATAAATTTATAAATAAAATGAGGCAATTTTGTTGAAGGAATACCAACAATTTTTTTAATTTAACTGACGATTGATGGGAAACTTTTTGGAAAAAAAATGCAAATAAATTATTACGAATACGAATGTGAATTATATTTTGTAGAAGTTAATTAGTTTAATTATGTTTGTCAAATTTAACTGTATAATTTATATGGAATTAAACGAATAACATTTAATTTGGTGAAGGTCGATTGGCTATAATGTCATAATTTATGAGTTGTATAGACTAATAATTTTAAGGATTGCAGTCAGGGCTATTTTATAGAATTTTGATCTGATAAAATCCCATTCTGATAATTGATTTTCAAGACATAATTTTCTGTTTCAATAGATTTGTTATTTGATCCAGAAAATGTCCTTTTTCCAATAGAAAATTTACTCATCAATTATGTACTTTTTGCAAGTTTTCTCCAAATAACAAAAAACCTTCTAAATCCATCTCATTCATTTCCGAAAATAACCTAACACGAATCAAGCCTTCTTTCTGAGCTGGTAGCAGTGATATTGCACAAAATAAATCTGTAAAATCAAATAGACAAGATAAGATCAGAGAAAGGTTAAGGAGAGTCTGGAAAAGTGTCGGCCTCTCGTGTAAGAAGTTGATTCATGCACTCAAGAAGACTATAGGCACTCGTTGACAATTTTTATTTCTCCGAGTCTTCTGTTCGTTCAAATTTTTCTTCATTATTCCCGACTTTTCGAGAGTTTGATTAATTGATCCACCGAATTTTGTCTGACTTTGTCATATTTTTCCCTAGTTTATCTGACTTCTACCTCACGTTTTCCAAACTTTTTCTGAATTTTCCACACTTCTGCACAATTTTTCTCTGACTTCAATCCAATTCTAAGTTTTTCCGGTCATTTTCCTATTTTTTCTCTCGTTCCTAAAACTATACCAGCTCTTTTTATTTTACTCAAATTTTCCTACATATTCTTGACTTTTCCCACCCCTTTGTTGGTTGTTTTCTGGTCTAATCATTGATTTTTAAGATAATTCTTCTCATCTTTACTCTAGATTTCCAATGTTTTCCTAACTTTCATCGAATTTTCGCATTGCGGTTAATTTTCTAACTAAATGTAAGCTGATTTTATGTATTTTTCGTTAATGAACAATCGAGTTATTAATCATTTGCCTCACCGGAACTGATTTCGGACCATATCTGGTAAAGGGTTAATTTTAACCATTTCTTGTCATAAATTTGAATTGGAAATGAAAAACAGTCGACTTGCCTACGATCCTCTTTTAAATAGGCGACCTTTTCTTTTCTGACATTTTCCCATTTTATCAGTCGTATTTTAAATTTTTCTTGAATTTATGTGACCTTTTCTCCATTATTACCTGAAATTTGTATATTTTAGCCGGACAAACTCTGGCTTTTTTTTTATTTCCCATAATTTTTACTGGCGCTTCAAATTTCTATAAATTTGTTCCAATGATTTGCCAATTCCCGACTTTTTTTCCTTTTCCCGACTTTTCCTCACTTTTAATAATTTATCACAACTTTTCCTAACTTTCCCCGAATTTAATTCAAACCTATTGATTTTTATCAATATTTTTTCCGATTCTGCCGATTTTCTTAAATGATAACAATTTCTTATGGCTTTTCCCAACTGTTTCCCCACTTTTACGATCAACTGTTCCCTGCCTTGCCTGACGATTCTCAACATTTTCTAAGCTTTTTGAAATTTGTCTCGAATTACTCGTATTCGGTGATTTTTTACCAATCTCTCCCAACTTACCTGTCCATTTGCTAAACTGTTCGCTCTTTCATTGAAGGCGTTACGAACATATCCCCTATACCAGCAAAGTGTTACATGACACGACCTGTCTGACCCCCTATCCCGAAATTAAATGTTAGATTTCAAAATGTAAAGAAATTACCGTAGTAAGGGATTAAGTTTATTTTCTGACAAATCCATGGTCAATTTGTACGGAAAATGGTTTGGGTGAACCCAGGGCCGCCGCCAGAGTATTGAGCGCCAGTGAGCAAACATTTTATGATTTTATTTCCATCTCATTCATTTATTTTATGTGAAATATGACATTTGCGCGGAAGGTTGGCAAATAATTAAAAGCTCATGGAAGCTTTAAGTTTCAAATTCAATTCTATTGTGTTTTTAACCTATTTTTCATCTAGATTAGGATCATTTAACAAAATTTCAAATTTTCCAATATAAAGTAAAGCAGAAA
>JANTOP010009295.1:0-15776 GCA_027564815.1 Symmerus nobilis
ATAACACATTAATAATATTACTAAAGATCTAATTGAATTATCAGAGGCAGTCAATCTTGTAGAGGTGGGCCTCTACAAGTCCTCTAAGCCAAAACCCTAATTCCATAAAGGTTTCTATAACTTGCATCTATCGGCGGTTACCCATTGCTTGAAAACTATTTCAACATATTCATAGTAATTAACTTCAAATAAGCCATTCAAATATTCCTTGAATAAATCAAGACCTTTTACATTTTAAAAGATAACATAATGATGCCGGAAATGGTACAGTAGAAAGCTGAAGATATACAGTCTTTATAATTTTTCAAATGTTATAGATCTTTGCTCCAAAAATCATCAATTTTACATTTTGGTGTATTGAACAAACACAAACTGAATGAGTGCCACTACTGCTACCTGGTAGCACACAATATTTTGGACGCAGAATGGCAAATTTAGAAAATCCAATCTCTGCTAACGTTGATGTGCCCTGGCACCCGTATCTCCCTTATAAACGCGACAAGTGTGTCGTTCACATTCACATTAGTGTTCATTAGTTCACACAAAAGTTAAGTATATTTAAACTGTTTAAGGTGTTTATGTTTATGAAAATTAGATTAACGAACGGGTGATAGACGGACAATTAAATCCGTGAATCTATGTGCCGTTACCATCGGGCACAACAACGTATTATTTTCGTGCTGTTTTTTTGAATCCTTCATATGATTCTTTCAAAGTGCTCTCATTGCTCACATTAATCTTTTTTGTATTCTTTGTTTTTTTTTAACCTGTACGGGGACCGTCCCACATAATCATTTTTGCCAGGAATAACTCTGCTAACTGCATCGTCATGGTAATAATTTAGCACAAGTTTTTCCAACTCTGCACTAATATTTCTTCCTGCTTTTGGTTTCGACCGTGAAAAAAATTCCACTTGATTCCTGAAGAAGTTTTGATATTCGAGCCAAGTACTACGTCGTGTTGAATTGATTGAATTGAATTGTGAATCAATGACTTAGGCAGAACTGTTAACAATTGAACTTTATCACTTCTATTTATATTTTAATTGGAAACTTCTCCAATTTTACCACTTTGATGATGTTGGCGATATCGTCGGTTTGGATACATTGACACGTGGTAATATTTTATTCAAATGTTCAAGAATTGCTCTATTGCTTATGTCTACGTCTTCGTCACCATCATAATCATCACCATCATCAGGTGTGCTTGATAATTGCTCGTCTGGGGGTTCTCGAGAGGTTGACGCAATTGAAAATGGTGTCGAGATTTCTTCAGTTCGGATTTGTTTCATTTACAAGCGAATATAGCATGATGAACATATCTTCTGTCTGTGTTTGCCCTATACCTTTTGATAAGTAACTTTTGCCTGATTGTAGAATTTATGTGTCTTCAACTTTTGGAGCACTTTGCATCAGCAAATGGTTTGCAGCAATTATAATCCATTTTTTTTAAATTAAAATAAGGATTCACCTTACTTAGTAAAAATGTTATTTTCCAAAAATTTTATAATTACTTTGCAGAACATTAAATTTTTTTTAATAATGTCTCTTCGAAAATCTACTGCATTTCATGCGCCATAATTTGCCCTATTTATACCGCGGACAGGATTACCTATTGTTGACCTTGTTAGAAAAGGATAATTTATGGTCATAAAAAAATTAGAATAATTTATAAAATATACGAAGGAGGTACAAAACCTTAAATTAGATTTGGTAAAAGCATATTTCATATATTTTTTTTTCAGTGTAGTTTTTCGGCCACCCCAATATTTATTTTTTATAAAATGTACTATATTTTCTGTATTCTGCATTATGTGTTTTCTAAAACAACCTCGAACATTAAGAGCGGACGGGTAGTTTTTATTCTACATATTTTACAAACTTGCTATGTTCTCATATTTTGCCCATTTTTGCCCAATTACGACGTCACATTTCTCGGAAACTGTGCGTCACGAAAAAAAATGCGTTACATCGTATTTTCTATTTCATAAGATCTATCGAATAAAATAACAAGAATTAAACAAAAAAATAGTCATTTCCAAACGTGGTTGATTTGACGTATTTTCCACCGAAAGTACGAGTTGAAAATAATTATGTTTAAAATTACCCATTCGTATCTGTTGCAGTAACGCTTTCATGTTTTACCCAACTTTATGTTCGCGTGTACAACATAAATTTATTATTATATAAATAAAATATTCAAATTTTCCTTCTAGAAAAATTAAAGAAAAAGTCTATTTAAAATTAATTGTTAATTGAAAACATATTGCTGGAAATTTTCTGGATAAATAAATTTAAATCTGAAAAATGTTATAATTATTTTTTCCTCTACAAAAGTATGCTGACACAAGGGGTTTGAATTTTAATTAACAATTTAATTAAGACAGACATTATTATCCTTCCCCGTCCCATAGTCAAATATAATACAAGGGTTAGTGGGGCTTTTAAATAAAATGATTCATTTGGGTCAAAATTAAACTATTCGAATATTTCGAAAAAAAAATATTAATTAATCGGACTGGCATGTCCAATTTTCATTTCTAATGAATTTGACTCATTTTTAAATATTAAATATTCCACAGAATTCGGCTTCTAGTTCAGTGGGTACAATTGCATACATAATTGATGAGGAAGCCCTGCTCGTTCGTGTGAATAAGGGTTGGCAGTATATTGCGGTAAGTTTTTTTTATTCTGTAATAAATGTGTAATAATTTCTCAAATAATTTTCATAAATTGTTCGCATTATTCAAAGGCGTTTATATATTACAACCATGTAGAATCGGTCGTGCAAAAAAAACATTTTAAAAAAATATCTGTAATGAAAATCGATATTTCAATCAATTTATTGTATAATTGAATACTAATTGAAATGGAAATAATTCCACACTAATTATAAATGGAAACAAACTAATTAGACAATCATAATATGGGGATGGTTGATTTCTCTCTATTAATTTGTATATTTAATATCCAGGATTAAAATTCAATTGGGAAAAAATTAATTCAAAGCATAGTACACACTGAAATTATTTATTTGCAGAGAAAACAATAATGAATTTCCCTTTCTTCTTGAGCTTAAATAAATCAGGGCAATATAAGGAGCTTTTTAATTAGAAAATGAAGGAAAAGTTGAAGATGGGTAAAAGGAGCATATTTCATATTGCTCTTTTAACAAAGCAAATCTAAACTAACCTTCCTTTGAATAGTCCCCAATTCAACAATTCAATCAATTGATGTTATTTTTTCGTTCAATCGTGTATAAATTATACACAAATCAATTAAAATGCTACTTTCTTGCCTCTTGCGTTGTTGAAATATTGTATACATTTTTCTAATTTTTTTTAAAAAGAATAACAGGAAAAACAAATTAACCATTTCTCCTTTTTCCAAATTGCTGCCCGGAAAGCTAACTTTTTTTAATACTTTAAAACAGAGGTGGGCAACCTTATCTGTGTAGAGGGCCATATGAAAATGAAAAAATCTCCGAGGGCCACATGATAATGTTCTAGGAATCTATACTATAAAGTATAAATGCACCACATTCTTAACAAAACCAAAATAATTATAATGAGGAAATTCGTAGTGAATTTAAGTAACTAACTAGTTAGTATTAACCTGTTTACAGTCATTAATAGTAGTTGAAATCCAAATTTGTATCAGATAAGGTGTGACCTATATTTTTACTCGTCGATTAAATTATAAATTATTTAACACATCGAGATGTATGTGGAAATGTCTGAAAAATTCCGGAAAATTTAGGAAAATAGGTGAGAAAGCCGGGAAAATGTGTGATGTTGGGAACATATTAGACAAACTTCTGTAAGTGGAGTAAAGTTAGTAGGGATCGCGAAAAATCGCAAAAAAATATAAGCAAAAATCCAAGTTCAGCGTAAATCGCCCGTCAACATTTAGCGGTTGTTTTTTTTTTTTTGTAATCATGAGAAATTACTTTCTTCATTATTCGTTTCGTAACGAGAACAATTTTGCGTTTTTAGATATTTGAAATTTCGGAGAAAGTGTCTGGGAAATTCAGATTATCTAGGTACTAAATGGTTCCCAAATTCATGAGAATTATAAGTAAATATTTCGTTTTCTTGAAAATTGACATTTTGGCATTCAATTGAATTTTGTGAATTAAATTTCGTGAAATTTTTTGCAAATGAAATTTTGAAAATTATAAAAATTGAGAAAAACTTTGAAATTGAAAGCTTTGTTTGGTTAATCAAGAAATATCTTGAAAATTGGATGGAAAATCATCTATAAATTCATCTTAAATTGAAGTCAGGAGAAAACATGGATATTTTCCTGCTTTTCTTTGGATCTCGCCGGAATTTTCAACATTTCCTGATTACCAACTATCCTTTCTTATATAAGATCAATCTTATATTCTTTCTTAAATATTTTTAACCTTTTCCCCATTTTCGTATCTCTCACTGACTTCTAATCAGCTTTAAACGAGTTGTTGATAACATTTTCATGACTTTCCCCTTCATTATCGGTACTTTTCGTGTTTCATTCCAAATTTTTGAATTTTCTGATTTTTCCCGAACAATTTTGGTCCCCAAGAGACTTCAAAAATTAGAGAAAATTACGAATTTGAGTAATAGTCGCGAAAAATGTCGTAGAATCGATTAATTAGCCAAGTCGAAAGAAATGAAAAAATTAACAACTTTATTAGAATGCATTTACTTTAATCAATAATTTGAATTCTTCCCGTCACCCCCTACCCATACAATTCTCTTAACCCTAAGTTTTGTTGAGTTTCTAGAGTTTAATTTCGTGCTCTATTTATGCCATAATGGGACGAATATGATCCATAACTAAATATCTTCCAATTTTGGCCACATCAAGTCAGAATTTGACTAAAAAATGGTTAATGCTTGTAATATGGTGACAAGAAAGACAAGCTGAAATTTGGTTCCTGAGTAGCTTATTAATGAAATTAAAAACTAATATCATAGGGAGAAAAACATTTTTTGAGCCAGTTATGAGCTTTTAAAAATAGTTAATTTCTTTTTTATTCCTTAATCGGTTTTAAAATTTTCCTTGTTCATAATTTTTAAATTTAATTTATTATTAAGGAAATTTCATTTAATTTTGCTGAAATTTTTCTCCGAACTAGTTTATTAGCTAAAACAAAAACTAATATTTTGAAAAAAAAAACGTTTTTTGAGGCAGTTATGAGCTTTAAGTATTTTTTTTTTTTTTTGTATAGGGGATGCCAATTTGAGACCGCTGTTCGTTGAGAAAGTTTCAACCAGTCTCTTTAATATTTTAGATAGCAAGTAGAAACTGTGCTTTAGATGGTTATTTTCATGCAATATTCGGGAATTTAATATAATTGATTCGGAGAAATTCGAGGACTCTTCTTTTCCTAGATTTATTTTTGGATAGATTTTTTAGGAGGTTTTACGACATTTTTAAAAACCTCGTCAACAATAAAATAATTTAGGATTTTTAAAAGAAATCGCAGGTATGAGTTGTTTGAAAATTTATGATTTTCTTTAATATACCTACTCTAATTAATGTTAAGACTTTTTGATCAATTTGAATAAAATAATATTTTATTTCCGCCCAATTTGGCTGAAATTTTGTTTCGTAAATACTTGATAAGGGAGAAAAGTAATTTTAGGAATTAGGAAAAAAAATTTCTTAGCGAGTTACGAGTTTTTACAAAAATCCATAACTTTTCCAGTTCATTTTCTTGCTCTTTTTGAGCAAAATTTTTTATTGATTAAAAAAAAATCGCTCCAATTGGCTAAAAATTCTCTTCAGAATACTAGACGAAGTAAACTCAGACCTAATTTCAGGGATTTTGACAAAAACAATTTCTGAGCGAATTATGAGGATTTTAAAATTTCTTGCTCTTGCTTGTGTCTTTCTTTCACTTTTTTGATGATGACTTTTAATGCATTTAACGCATATCTGCATACGTGGCAGAGAAGAAAGATGATATTTCTAAAATCCGTTTGTCTCATCAAACTGTTGCCAGGAGAATTGACGATCTTGGGAAATCTATCGAAAAGGATTTGAAAAGTAAAGCCTGTGATTTTAAATTTTATACATAAATAAATCCCTTTTTTCTTACACTTCGATTAGACTACGATAAAAAAACACTTGCTGGTCCAAAGAACAGATAAGTTCAATCGACTCGGAATTTGATAATCTAAAATTGATAAATTCTTTCGCTGAAAGTTGAAAATACAGATAAATCAGGAAAAAACGATACAATACCACTCTCTTCCGTATCCTTCATTGACGGCCTTTGCAGCCATTCTCCGCCATCCATTCTCTACCTTCCATTATCCCATCCGCTCAACCCCATCTATTTCGATTCCTACTCCATCTCACAATTTTATGAAAATCGGACATTTTATTCTACAAAATATCGGATTTAGGAAATTTAATGATTTCTCGACATTTACCCGAGATTCGTAAAATGTACAGAATTTACCAAACTTCATGAAAAACGAGAAATTTCGTGAAACCACGAAAATTTTAGAAAAATTTTAGTAATTTGGTAATATTTCAGAATTATTCGGTAATCTTACACAGCATTCATTCTCTATTCCCTAATAGCACAAATACATTTTAAAGACGTTGGATATATGTCTCAATCATATATCCAACATAATTAAATTTCCCCGACGAATTCGTAATCTGGAAAGAGCTTAGCTAATCTGAAGCTCAGAAATGAAAATGTTACAACCATTACCGGATTTATTTGGCCCATTGGGAACTTTTATCAAGATTTCAGGGTTACTCCCACAAATTAGGAATTTTCAGAAGAATTTCCGACTATTCCCAAATTTCTACGGATTATTTCCGATTTTTTCCTAAAATTCTCTAAAGCTTAATGAATTTTTAGGAATTGTTCCCGAAGAATGTCATCGTTTTCTTGAATATTCCCAATATCGTATACTTTACAGAAGTAAAGTGGCTCCAGTCAACTAAAAACGTTTATGACGTAGGTAGGTACTTAATGAAATCAAATCTTTTATGACATCGAAAGCTAAATCTGTGTCAGAACTTGAGAATGCCGACTGGCTTACAGATTTAACATTTTTGGTAGATTTGACTGCTCATTTAAATGACCTTAAAGACGCGTGCTTGTCTTCAAGGCAAAAACAAACTTATTAGTACGATGTTTTAAACAATAAAAGCTCTCCAGGTAAAACTAAAATTATGTCAGCCCCAATTAAATGCAAGCAACTTTTTGCATTTCAGCACGTTCGCCAAACATATTCTTAAAAATGGGAAAAAACTTTGTGGGCTTACTTTTCGATTTGCTACAAGAATTTAAAAGTAGATTTCTGGATTTTTAAACAAATAATCAAAATTTGTGAATTTTTGCAACTCCATTTACAGTTGATATAGTTATGCTGCCAGCAAATTTTCAAATATAGAGTTGCAATCTGGCATCCAATTTAAAGAGAAATTTGATCACGTCTATTTGGTGGATTTTTATAAATCATACCTGCCCAGAGACAAGTATCCTGCACATCACAGTGTTACGTTATTCATGTCATATCAAATTAGAACCAATAAATTGGATGAACACCTTGAGGACTGCCTGATTACAACCACGTCAATCGAACCAGATATTGTTTGACGCATCAGTTTCTCAACTTCAATGCCAAATACCACATTATTTTATGATATGAATTTATACATAAAATGTATAAAACAATGTTAATGGAATTTCATGTTCTGTTCTTATAATGAAAAAATTCGTAAACTAATAAATTTTAAATTACTTAAAGATGAAAACTATATATTTAACTTTTTTTCGCTCGTCAGCTATGGTAATATACTCGTGGCCCAAAACATCATGTCTTTTACAAATGCGGCCCAGAGAAATAAAAAGGTTGGACACCCTTGCTTTACAATACAAATTTTCTACGATTATTTACGTGCATTTCACGTTAGTATTAAGAATTAATTGGATTTTTTTTACTTTTTTTTACGCCTCGACCAATGAATGAATGATGAATTAATGAATTAAACTTTAATTAAGCCGATGAAAAGGGTTTTTTATAAATGATGTACAATTTGCTGGTAATTGAAGGTAATGAATTAAAGACGTAAATTATTATGAATATTTAATAAAAAAAAAAATTAAATTCAAGATAAAAAATATAATTATTTAGGAAAGGTTCTTACACCTAAATAAACAATAATAAAACTCAATAAATATAGGAGATAACAGTCACATTTTAACATAAAATCCTTTTAGTATTTTTCAAGCTTATATTTAAAAGTCATACAAAAAGGATGATAAAAAAGGATACAAATATTTATAGCAATTGTAAAATAGGTAGATAAAAAATACATTTACAAATATTTCCAATTCGATGCTTTATTGTGTCGCATTGTTTTCATCGGTTAACGGATTGCATGAAATATTGAAATACCCTAAACATTTATTGTAGTTTGCAACACTGTTCTCCATCCATCCAGTGATGTGGAAAGGGTTTTAGTTTATTTCTAAGCGAACAATTTTCAATTATAAAAAGTCTAAATTTTTCAATTGGTTAGCTATCAAACGATGTTCGAGTACTCTTTTTGAACATATAAAATCCTAAGCGATGTTCAACGAGATCCTGTCACTGCTCTCAATGTGCATATCTGTTCAAACCACAAAACGTCATAAAATTAAATTAAATTAAACATTTACTATACAATTTGCATATAAACATGAGAAATTGCGTAATAAACTCGAATTTTAATATCCGAATAACAACATTTTTTTTATATAAAATCACAGCCTGTCTATTATTTACCCAATATTATTAATAACCAAATATTATCGATTTATTAATACAAATCTCTGTATTTATTTATCAGAATATTATTTTTCGGGAATTATTTGAACATTTACGAACCATAATGTCGAATGGGAGATATGTTCAGTTGCAACATCGAGGAACATGTTTCAATATGTTCGATATGTATAATAAATCCGTGACAATTTATTGATAAATCGTATACTGCATAGAGATAGATTGTTAGAACAGAGATAAAACAAATTAAAGTTACAGTTAGTCTTTTATCCATTCAAAAACTATAAATTTCCGGAAAATTCGAGCGAGCTGAAAATAAAGAGCCCTAAAAGAAAATTTCATATATTCACATTTATTCACATTTTCATTTTGTATGGTTAGTATAACTTCATGTTTCAAATTATCGTCATAACATCTTGCTTTTTTTACGTCTCTATTGCCAACCTACTTCGTATATCAGATGGTGTTTAATGTAATTAAATATGAACATTGAATGGAAATACTTTAAATTCCCATACAATTTAAGAAAAAATTTGATGAATAGAAAAGTTGAAAAAAAAAAAAGAAAAATTACAGTTCTACAAAAAAAAACGGAAAAAATCACGCTACAAAATTAATTTTAATGAGGGATGTGAATAGAGAATAGAGAAGGAAAAAGGACGAGTCTTGTTCGCATCGCAAGAAATTTCTTTAACACAACCCATCACCCAACCCGTATACCGGAACAAGAAAGAATTTTCCGCACAAAAATGTTACACATTTACTTGTCCTCTACATTTCCTTCCTTCAAGTTAAAATCGTATAATTATAACGCTTTTGTCTGATTTTGTTATTCATAAAATAATTGCTCTCCTTTATCCTAATTAAAATTTCAATAAGAACGATACATTTTAATTTATACGATTACGATTTAATCGACTAACGCAATAATTATCCCGGCATTGCCGATAAAATAAATCATACCATTTCTTCCCAGGTTCCTAGGATATCAAAAATACTAATTTCTCGAATACGTGATACCCCCAAGTAGTAGGAATAGGAATTCGAGTTTGCTGAACCGTTTCTGTTTTAACTGTATTTCAAATTCTGATGTAGATGGATTGGTTGAGATTGAACTCAGACTGCTTCATAAGGAATACACCCTGGCGCGCCTTCCTTGATATTGAGGGAGCTTTCAATAACTTGGAAGCTCACTCTGTTCGGAACGCACTCAGGAGTTTCCAAGTCGATGATTTCCTCATACAGTGGATTGATTATATACTTCCCAGCAGACAAATTGATTCCATATGGAACGGAGCATCCGCAAGTATAACAGTCTGAAGAGGAACACCACAGAGGGGTCTATCATCCCTTTTATGGGTCCTAAGCTTTAGCATGCGCCGACGATGTAGTCATTATGGTGTCGGGTAAATCACTCCCAACTATCAGTGAACTATTGAAATCGGCGCTAAAAGACTTAACCGACATAGCAGTCAAGAATGGCTTAACAGTTAAACCCTGCAAAAACCGAACTAATGCTATTCACAAGGAAAAGGAAGATTGAAACTTTTGCTCTTCCGAAACTTCCTACATCCTAAACTTCTTTGGAACAGGAACACAGAAGAGAAAACGAAAAAAGCTACTAAAGCATTATTCGCTTGTCGCTAAAAGTTGTTCGGGAGAAAATGGGGGTTGCGTTCGTACATCACCCATTGGATGTATATAGCGATCATCCTTCCTATTCTAACATACGGCGCTCTGGCTAGGTGGACTGTAATGGACACAAAGTCATATTTACATATGCTAACCACTGTACAAAGATTAGCATGTATAGGGATAACGGGGATAACGGGGGATAAGTTATGATTTCGAGACTCAATATGTCATTCAGATACCAGATAGGAGTTTGTGGAGTTCGCACTCTTTCTTACTAGATAACGGAATTCCCATTTTCATTGGCGGTTCAAAACAAATGACGGCGTAGGCGCGGGGGTTTACTCTGAAATATTGCAAATCAATAAATCCTATAGATTGCCGGATGGCTGCAGTGTTTTGCAAGCGGAAATTCTTGCTAAAAAGAAAGCAGTAAGGAACTACTAGAAAAGTAGGGTACTGCCTAACAACAGAGTCAAAATTTATGTAGATAGACAGGCTGCGATTAAGGCCATGGCCTCAAATATAGTGGGGTCCAGGCACGAGGGTAACGAAAAGGCAGGTGAACTCGCTAGAGCGGGCTCAACAATGTGCATAGCTAGCTAGCTGACCTATCTGCCAAAACTCCACTGCGAATAATTGTTAAGAACCTGATGGACACAGCCGTTGACCTCACCAACACAGCATGGAAAACCATGGACAGTTGTGTGATTTCTAGGCAGCTGTGGCCTGAACTTAATAAAAGAAACACCTCCTTCATTCTGAAGCTAAATATAAAAGCGATCAGACTATTGGTCGGTATCGTTACCGGTCACTGTATCTATAGCGCCATGGCTAACAGATATGGTGTACTAGCAAATGATTTCTGTCGTAGTTGCAAAGATGAGGAGGAAGCGTGAAGCATTTCCTTTGCCAATGTCCGGCACTCCAGAGACGTCTATGGAGAAATAGGCGATATCGGGGAGGTGGACCCTCTACGCTTGCTAAGCTTTGTAAAAAGTTCTGGTTGGTTTGCTGATGACTAAGTTCCGATGTTAAACCTACGGTTATAACCGTGTACGCAGGTATCGCAATGGACCATTTCGGCCTCACGCGAAACGTAGTGGTAATACTGCGCGCAGCCTGCTGTAATCTAACCTAACCTATAAAACTACTTTTACCTGTTATTTTACCATTTATCACATGTATTTTCAATGACATAATAACGAAGTCTACATTTGTGAATATCTCGAATAAGGATTTTAGGCCTTTTTGCATCTTGCCCACTCTCTCTAAAGCTTTCGAAATTCTTCTAAGAAATCAAATAGCTCAATAACTTCATCAATATAACTTATTAAATGAATTTCAGTCTGGCTTCCGTTTGGATCACAGTACCACTACTGCCTTCTCGACACCGTTTGATTTGGTTTCTCAAAATATTTTATGCTCTAAATCAGGCGTATTATACGGCTTTTCACCTGCAGCGCTTAATAAATTAAAGCGGCTCTGTCTGTGATCAGCTCTCTTCATTTCGCTCTGTAACTAGTAATGTTCGACAAGGCCCAGTTCTGGGACTACTTCTATATGTTAATGATTTACCGTCATGTTTGAGATACTCCTTCTTTCATCTATATGCCGATGATGATATTAAAATATATCTATCATCTGCCATAACTTGTATCTCGGAGTGCTGTGATAAACTGAATTTTGATTTGTCTGAAATCCAGAAATGGGCTAACAACAATTCCTTGTCACTTAATGCCAGGAAAACGCAAGCCATCCCCTTTTCTAATACAGTCTCTAATCTTGGCCGTATTCCATATAGTAATTGGTCATGAGGCGAACATTGCAAACATATAGCATCCAAAGTATCTGCCGGTCTTCGCTCACTTTCGCTATATCGCAATGTTACTCCAATTAAATTGTGATGAAATCATTGTTGTATTGCATTGTGTTGTGTTGCATTGTTGTATCACTGTATTCTCTTCTCTCTACCACACTCTCTTTGATAGGTGCGACTCTGGTTTGTGTCTCAACTTTGACTGGACTGGTCTAATTTTAGCAGTGGCGTGCGGTCAACATCTCCAGAATTTTATATTTTCCTGGGCTGGAATTGGGCTGGAATTTAAAGCCGCAGGAAGTTACTTTGACAGTTAGGTAAAAAAACAAAAATTTAATATTTTCCAAAAGTTGAAATTTATCTAAGAAATATTAGAAATTCGTAAATGCTCGCACCGAGAAATTTGAATATCGGACATCGCGACATTTGTACCGGATTTCCCGGCTATTTTCTTCGGATCCAAAAAAAAGTCTAATTTTATTTACGGGACGCGGGAAGTTTATAAATTAGTTGAGAAAAATACAAAAATATTAACACAAAAATGTTCGTACAAAAGCTCTGCTAAAACTTAACAACTCCCAGAAAGCTTTATTTTCGGAACCTTTTTTTTACGTGTTAAATTCTATTTTCTATCGAGATAACGATGCTTTAACTAAATTCGAAATTTTTCCAAAAAAAGCTTCAAAAATTTCGAAAGCTCATTGGAAGCTTACAATTTAAATGTCTTTTTATATAATTTGGAATCAAATTTTTCTCCCATTCATTAAATTTAAACGAAATATGGAATTTTCGCAGAAAGCTTATTACCAAACTTTTAAAACCTCAACAAAAGCTCTAAGTTTCGAACTTAATTTTTTACATTCAAAAGTCTATTTTCTATCCAGAATACGAAATTTCAACATTATCTAAAATAAAGCTTTAAAAATCTCTAAAGCTCATTGAAAGCTTAAAATTAAAATATTTTTTTATATACTTTGGAATCTCATTTTTATTTTATTCATTAAATTTAGATAAAATATGAAATTTTCGTTAAAACTTTATCAATCCACTGTAAGCTCAAAAACAGCTTAAAGTTTAGAACTTAATTTTTTGCGTTTTAAAATCTATTTTCTATTTATGGTATGTATATATCGGCCCTTTCATGAAATTTTAAATTTTCCCCAAAAATATGTTTCAAAAATCTCGAAAGCTCAAAGAAAGATAATTTGCATTCAATTCAATTCAATTCATTCATTGGGTAGAATTTTTTTTCCACAAAACTCTTAACTTTAAAGCTTTAATGAATAAAATAATATTATATTTTAATTAAAAGCTTTGGATAAGTTTGATGATTACTGACAAAGTTATTAAATAAAATAATTTCAGTTAGCAATAAAAATTGATTGCGATTTGGTCGATAGGTGTTCTCTACGCCTTCTGCGCATTATACTGCACGCCACTGGCTTTTAGCCATGTTACGCTATCCGACGGAATGAACCGTTTACTATCTAACATCATTTTGGACACTGCTTGTATTAGGCTATCTGTATATTTGAGTAATCATACAATTTCCTTAACTTCTAGCGTGTGTATACATTGTAGTCTATGGTTATTTAATTTAGTATTTTATAATGACTCTTATTTTAATCACATTTCTGTAAGCTACTATTTCTATTATTAAGGGGAGCAATCCCCATAAATGTGATTATATTTTTTACAAAATATAATGGCCGCGCTGTAGGGTATCCTTTTGGGCACGTTTTTTCTGGCATCGAAACGTGCTGCATCTGTCATAATTTTTCTATTGATCTGATACAGAAAACAAAAATATTTCTCGGAAGGATAAACCTGAGTTCCGAGTTAATCGCGTTTAAAGATTCAATAGCTAGGTAGTTCACGGTAAACTCCGTAAATATTATACTTTCGAAATATGTGGAAAAAATAACGATTTTTTGAAAATACTAAAGGCATTGCTCCGCTTAAGGATATTTGCCTTTTATATACACTTTTTTAATAAATGAAATGAATGAATCAATTCAAGAAATCAAAATTTTCCCAATGTAGTAAAATAATGTATGGAATGTAATTAAATAATTTAATTTATTCATTAAAATGTCTACTTTCTAAAATTTCGTTTACTGTTTGTTTAATATAGAAAATTCAAAACGAAAAAACGTTAATTCCAAACTTATAGCAATTTACTAAGCTTTGATCTTTCACATCGAACAGTACATATATCCTTCTTATTATGTAAAACGGTAGATTATGTGAGTTAGATCATTTAAATGGCATTTGTGGGAGGATAAAAAGATGATAAAAAATATTTTTCAAATTAGACACGAATAATATAACCAAATTGGACAACATTTTATGAATGAGTACTTCGCCAGCAGAGCTCTTTCAGCATTACTTGCAAAAATCTAATTAAGAAATTTACTTTCTCGGAAGTAGATATAAAAAAGAGAAATAAATTGTATTTTCTTTTGTGAAATAGAAATAAAACACTCAAAACAAGTGAATTAAAAAAAAAAAAAAAAAAATAATGAAAATTCATGTCATTTGATATTTTATTCTCCTTTGAGGGATATTTATTTGCTCAATTTTCCCTGTAACTGAGCATCTAATTAGCTTCTTCTATTCCAGAATTTGTATGTATTTATATATGTGCCAACCCACTACCCATTTGTATATAAAATAAAAAGCTTTTTATAATTAATTAAGCGTTTCCCTATGAACAATGATATTCCTGGCGGTATAATTTCCTAGAGAATATCATAAGAAATTATACGGTCAGTCTTTACACATTTATTTATACAATAAATTTACCTTATTCAGCTCCTTATTTGCTTAATGGTAAGTTAAAGTTATATATGCGAAAAAAATTGACAGTCGTAAACTGTGGTTTTACTTTTGATGTCATCACATCATCCATAAAAATGTATTTATTACTCGCCCGTAAACATAAACAGATACCCAGTATTCAACCCTCCTGTTTTGTTAATTAATATGGGCTGCTAGTATAAAACGGAAGTGCACATACTACTGTTTGAAACTTCAAAGTATAGTTTTCATTTAGCATCTGTTCTACATATAATTTCTGGCTATAACTCTGGTATACGAGTATACTGCCATGTAATAAATATCCCTATTTCTGTTCTTTAAAGCACCGTACCGGGATTTTTATAACTAAAGGATCTCTCAACTAACCGTTTTATACACTTTGTTATTAGTTAAAAAAAAATTAAAAGAGAAAACCTCCTTTTAATATAAAGTATAAGTTACATAACATACACTTTACATTATATTGTAACCCAACTTTTAGTGTTTAATCTAACTCAACATAAGTGTCTTATTACAGACGTTTTTTTTTGTATGGTACAAAGTATAGCTTCGCTTTATTTTTTAAAATACCAATTTCAGTATGTTCAGTTCAAGTATTATACAATATAATAAACTTGTAAGTACTGTAACGACTTAAATTAAAATAAAAATATAATAAAATATGTCAATTATTGTGTTATAATAGAATTAAATATATTTTGTTTGATATTAGGGTATGATATA
>JANTOP010009306.1:0-15776 GCA_027564815.1 Symmerus nobilis
TAATAAGTCAAAGAAACTTCCATATGGAAGCACCTATACTCCCTCGAGGAGTGAAAGGTATAGATGATGATGATGATATAATTGTTGGTAATTACTGATGATTGATAAAATCTTAGGTAATCTTATATACAATGCTAAATTGCAGATCAACCAAGCTATTAATTCTTTAGATATCAGTTACATAGTATTGAAGTGTCAGTTACAGTTTTTTTTTTTTTTATATTTTTACTTCCTGAAAGTCTGAAAACATTCGTAAGGAGATATTAGGTATTTTCTTGCATTGCCATTATTGTCTATCGATTTTTGTATTTTTATTTAACCTAATTATTAGTCCAACCCAGAAAGGATATTTATTACAAGTTTAGGGAATGTTTGGACTATTATTTGAAATTAAAAATTAGAGAATAAGTGGAAGTAACACTCGGTTATTCACATCCTTTAAGAGACGGGAATATCAATAAGTAGTTTTCATTCGAATAACTACAAGCGAGAATAAGTTGGAGCAAATAAAATGAAGCTTTTATACACCTCATCGTCTCTTTACGGTTATATAAGTAATAAATTTTTTACGCGATTTTGTTTTGGACGTCAATTGCCAGACCCAATGTGTACCGCAAAAATTGATGAGATGTATATGCTGCTTGTACTTTAATTTTGAGACTTGAAGGTGACCTATGTACTTCGTACAAAAAAAAAGATAAATTTGATTAAATATCCCGCAATTTCGTTAGGATAAAGAATATTTTATTTAAAAAAGATCAATTAAAAAAAAACTAGGACATTTTGAAAAAAACAATCCATAAATTTATAAATGTTGGGACATTTTGAAAATATAATGAATTTCTTAGCTTAACCCAGCGATTCTCATAGTGTGTTCCATGGAACCCTGAGGTTCCGCCAAAAATTGCAGAGGTTCCACCTAACATTCCGGGAAAATTTTATATTGTTTAAAAAGAAGCCACTTCTCTTTTAGTATTTTCAGCCTTGACCCCACTACATTCTATAAACCAACAATAATTGCTTATCTATTTTTTTTGTGGAGGCATATTCCGCCTGGTTTCCTCGAGAAACAAGCCAATTCAAAACACATTTGAGGAAGCTTTTGTGAAAAAAAATCAAAGGGTTCAGCAACCACTGATAGTTTGGGTAACCCTGGCATAGACGTTATCTTAGCGATATTCGTATGCCAAGCAAAAAATGGAAGAAATATCCTAGGAAATAATTACAAAATATATTATAAGCTTAATCAAGATCAGAAATATTCAAAGCTTTAACATCTAAAAATGGAGCGAGAATTTTATGAATTTATAACGTTTCGAATTAAAATAAAATTCGAGTTCCCAATTATTCTTACCGAAATATATACGATATTCGGTATTTAATTCTAAAAGCTTTGAAAAGCTCGAACATTACTGAGATTGATTGGGCTATGTCAGGGAGAGGGGCGCGAGGAATCAGGGGAGGTTGATTAAATTCGAAATCCCTGGAAAAATGCTTGCAAAATTTAAAAAAAAAAATGAAATGCCATTAAATGCTAGGAAAGGTCCGATAATTCTCAGCAGAGAGAGAGAGAGAGAGAGAGAGAGAGATGCAAAAAAAATTTTTTGATTTTGTATAATTCTAAGTAAAATTCTGAAAAAAAGTCATGAATATTACAAAACAAATCGGAAAAATTGTGAAAAACAATTAGAAAATAAGAGAAAATTCGTGTAAATACAGTAACTCCGAAAAGGTTTAGAAAAGACTGGTCAAATCAGGAAAAGCCCGGAATATTCTGGAAAACTTGAGAATAAAATTCGAAAATTTGTACGTTTTCGTTACTACTATAATTTCACTTATTCTGCCAATTTCTTCCTCCTTTTTACTTCTGTGAGTTTTTTCCGCAGTATTTAGACTTTCCTGATTTCGTTTATAGCTTTTCTGCCTTCTCCGCAACATTTCACGGTCATTTTCTAAACATTTCTGATTTTCATTAAATTTTCTTGACTTATTCTGATTATTTCTCGACTAGTGAATTAAAGAATCATATATCCACTTTTGCATACCCTTCGTGAATATTCAATATTTTTTCCAGTAGTGAGATTATGCTAAATAAGTCACGTCGAGTCGAGTCGATTAAAAAACCACTCCTACAACACGGTATCTTGAAACACGGTTTCACTCTAACACGATTGAAAAATTGCGGAAAACCTCCTACAACACGGCATCCTACAAAACGGTATTAATATAAAACTTGATATAAAGAAATTGCGGAAAATATTTAACACGTAGAAATTACTTTATACCACTATTATACTACACACAATATAAAATCTATACAAACATAGGACGTAATGCAATTCGGGGAATACCCATAAAATACAACTGATTGTGAGTGAATACCCAAATTTTGTTTCTTTTCCATAAATTTAGTTAATAACAGACATTGTATAGTTCAGTTTGTGATTCGTTTCTTGTTTTTTTTGCGAACAATAAAGTTTCCTATATGAAATAAAGAAAATATTTTTTTGTAATAGATTTTAGAACCTAACCCCTCTTTTTATATTAGCTTCTGGTCTCTTATAACACGGTTAAATCCTTTTTTAGTAGATTTTAGAACCTAATCCCCCTTTTTATACTAACTTCTAGTCTCTTATAACACGGTTTCACATAACACGTCATATTATAGGAACCTATCTACCGTGTTATAGGAGGGTTACCTGTATCTAATTTGTAGGAGGAAAAGTCATAAAATTTAGAAAAATCGAGTAAAATCTGTAGAAGCCCTCAAAAATTGGGGAAGGTCGAAAAAGATCGGGAGATTTTCTCCAATTTTCCGAAGTTATCTTCGGATAATTTTCCTGACTTCTCATCAATTTTCTTCAATATTTTTCTGATTTTCATTTCCCGACATTTCTCGGCATTGTGGAGACCTTTTCCGAATTTTATTTAATTCTTTCTGATTTTTTTCACTTCAACTGATTTCTTTCAAACGTCCCATATATTTTTACTAACATTTTGGGAAGAATACCTATTACTTTGGCTTTTCTAATTTTTTATTATGTTTCAGTTTTACCCAGCTCTCCTCACATTTTTCGAGATTTTTTCAAAAAAAAAAAAAAAACATTCCTACAAAAAACGTTTGAAAACAAATTCACAAATTATTGTCCGACTAAAAAATGTCCCCAAAAAATGCCCCAAAAATTATAACTTCACTTTAAAAATATAAAATTAAAAGATTTCCTTAATCAGCTTCTACTAGAATATGACCCCAAAATATTAATAACTTCTAAAAATTATTAATTAATAATAAAAATGTATGTTCAAAGTCTCTTATAAGAATGTAATTATTTTCATAATTATCATATCTACGTTTATTTCATTACCTCTAAGACTCCATAAATACAGGCCAAAGATCAAATTTTAATGATACCGAAGGAATTTTTCAATTCGAATAGTATACTTCTAAAGTGGTTAAGGGTCATATGAATTGCAATACTCGGCAACTGATGACCTAGAACGTGTGCCTGTATATAAATAAGGTACATGTTCACATTAATTCTGATTATAAAGAATAACTGTTCAAAATCTTCGTAAATTAGAAATTTTTTTATAATTATAATTACATTCATTTCTTTACCTATTCTATCCACATTTTAATCACATTTTATCGCATTACTCAATATAAATACATGCATTCATATTAGGAACTGCCCATATATTGTTCAATAAAATAAAAAATCATAGTCCGGAAATATCATAACTGTGACCGGCCAGTTAATTTAATAATATTAATTCAACGTTTAAAATAATATACCAAAGTACAGTTTTTATATATGAATTTAACCTTATATTAAATACGGCATATCTTTATAAGTATTCAACTGATTCCCTAAAGCTAATGACACTAGTCAAATCGATTTTAGTTACAGTTAAAGTTAACTAAGAAAATTTGTTAAAACGATTATTTCTACATGATGATTGATCATCTAAATATGCTCGCTACTGTTTACATTTAACATTTTATTCGGCTTGTTTGTCGTTTTAATAAATATTTATTGTTATTGTAACATATTATTTTCAAAACAAATTTATTTAATTAAAATTTTTATAATATTTTTTATTTAGTTCGTTAATCAATATACGATTTTATTGTATATTCATTCTTTATTCTATTATTAAAATTAGAATAATTAAATCTATTGTTTAATTTCAATTTAGACTTATAATTGAAACCAGTAAACATTTTTGTATTTGTAATGCTTTTTATGCATCAAATAACAATAAACGTATTTTACAAAAGAAATATTTATTATTATTATTTTTTTTTATTGGTCAAGTAAGATTACATTTTTAAGATAAAATTCTTTAAGTATAATTTACATTTTTATAAAGTGTTAGTAATAATAATTATTCAAAATTAATAATAATAAATATTTATAAGTCACATTAGAATCATGCATCATCATCAGGCCGTCCCAGATATGGTTAAAGTATATGGATAGCAAAACCGCCTCGCCTGTGGATTTTTTTTTACTTCATAATTGTTAATTGGTTAAGAGCAGTCAATAATTTAAAATTAATTTGAAAAAGATGCATACAAAAATTTTTCAAGCGAAATAATCATTAATTTCTGAGGATTAATCATCCTGATGAGGTGTGCAGAATTTAATGACCCGTTAACAAAATATCACAGTTTGTAGCAAACCGAATGTACCATTAGGAAAGCTTCGGAACTATTTTTTAAGAAATAAGTACTTATATAATTAGGATTAGGATATAGGATCATTTAAAATTCATCAAAATTTCATAAAATAAATGACTGAAAATCGATAGGTTATCTTAAGAAAATTCCCACCACACTCTAAAATATCATTTATCGCAGGAAATCTTGGACGATTCCTTCATAGCTATAACTAATCAAAGAAACGGTATTTGGAAACAATTTTTAAGGTCGCTTTTCTAAAATGAATCTGAATCTTTGACATGGGTGTATTTAAAATAAGCCTGGAATGATTGGTAATAAATTAAAGATACCGTTTCTAGTGAGTGTAAAAATGAATTGGAACCTAGCACACAATAACTATTTGAAACTTCGTCATAGAGTCATAGAGTCATAGTCATAGAGTCATAGAGTCCTGAAATTGTGAGGAGGTAGTGGTGTGCAGTCAACATCTCCATAAGATGTGCAGAATTGTATGACCTCTTAACAAAATATTACAGCCTTATTGTTGTTATTTTGCTATTATACTAGAGTGCACGTCGAATATTTTCTTCGGCCGGAAAAATGTAAAAACGCAGAAAGTTCATTTGACAGTTAGGTAAAAATAGAAAAATTCAATATTTCGGAAAAGTTTAAATTTCTCTGGACATCGCGCCATATGATCCGAATTTCCCGATATTTTTCTTCGAATCCAAAAAAAAAATGTAATGATGTAGGTAGTTTATAAGTTATTTGAGGAAATATAGAAAATCTCGAAAGCTTATTGAAAGCTTATAATTAAAATGTGTTTTTATATCACTTAGAATCGAATTTTTATACGGTTCATTAAATGTAAATGAAATATTAAATTCTCGCGGAAAGCTTATCCAAACTATTAAAAGCTTAATGAAAGCTCTAAGTTTCGTACCTAATTTTAAATGCTTTAAAATCTATTTGCTATCCAGATAAACGTCCCTTAACAAAATTTGAACTATTTCAAAGAGAAAGTTCATTGAAAGCTTCAAATTGAAATGTCATTTTATATCATTTGGAATTCAATTTTTATTCGATTCATTATATTTAGATAAAATATGAGATTTTCGCCAAAATCTGTCTCAAACCATAGTAAGCTCAAAGAAAGCTTTAAATTTCGAACCTAATTTTTTACTTTATAAAATCTGCAATATATTCTGTCAAAATAACGGAATTTAAACGAAGATACAAATTGCTCCAAAAAAAGCTTCAAAAATCTCGAAAGCTCATTAAAAGCTTCAAATTAAAATGTCATTTTATATAATTTGCAATAGAATTGTTATCGAATTTTTCAAATTTATATGATATAAATATCAGGGCTTTATTTCGACCGGAACGGCGTCCCGGTTCTTTTATAATTTCAGTCGGACGTTTTAGACTGCAAAAGGTTTAGGCTAAAAAATCATCTCACAAGATTTATCCGATATATTACAAACATTGTTTTAAACGGTACAAATATTACATATGGAATATACAAAAAGAAATAGAGAAGAAGAATTTACAGTTACATTGCTTAAGTGTATATGCGTTCCGGTTCTTTCTTTTTTAGAAATGAAGCTCTGGATATATAGTATTATCGCAGAAAGCTTATCCAAACTCCAAATTAAACTCAAACTCAAATTAAACTCCATAGAAGTTCGAAGTTTCAAACTTAATTTATTACGTTTTAAAATCTATTTTCTATCCAGATAGAGATCAGAAAAAATGTATCAAATATCTTGAGACCTCATTGAATATTTAAATCCTAAATATAAAGCTTTCCTAGCGCCTTTGATTTCATCACTCATGAACCACAGGATTTCGAATTTAAATCGAGTAGAAAACTTAAATTCCATACTGACTAAAATAGTATTTTAATTCAGAGAGTTCGCTAAGCGTTCGGGACTTTCGTAAAGCTATTTTAAAAAAAACTTGAATTTCTCAGATTTTAAATTATCCGACGGAAAATATATTTCAAAAGACTGTAGGGCAGATTTGAGTTAGCAGTTTCCAGCAATAGAAATTGGTTACGATTTAATATTTCCGGTGTGCTCTGCGCCTTCTGCGCATTAAACTGCACGCCACTGTGAGGAGGAGGAGTTAAGAGATATAGCGCCGAGACGCCGACATTTTTTATAAATTTTTCTAACTTTTCCTGAACTTATACTAAACTTTTTCACTCGTTTTCTAGATTCTAGAAAATCGTAATGAATTTTGTAAGATTTGTCTGATTTATTTTATCAAAATTTCTCGCTTCTTCGACTCTTTCTCCACTTTATTAATTTAATCTTTCTTTTTGCCGACTATTTCTAGATTTGATCGACTTATTACAATTTTTCATAAATTATTGTGAGAAAATTCGAAAAAAATTGTTATAATTCGTAAAGTGGCCAAAATTCCAAAAAGTCGGTATACAATGGGCAAAAGTATACAAACACTGAACAGGAAATGGCGGCTGGCAATGATTAAGAAATCAAGGATCTTGGAAGTAGGAATTGCAAGTACTAGGAAAATTTACGACCTTCCAAAAATCGATATTTGACATCATTTCAAAGATATAACTTGTGGGATAATCCTTTCAATTTTTCTATTTTAAATAGAAAGTAATTCGGGATCTTTCTGTCGAGGTTTTGTTAGATAGCTTAGGTAGAAAATGAGTAGAATTGCTTAGAGATTTAATCATTTTCATTTCAATTCATTTCTGTTGCTTAAGTAAATTCAAAAATCTTTAAAATTTATATTGAAACTTTAAGTTGTCGGTTAGTGTTGGAGATTTTCTAAGGAATTTTACTTAAAATTGTGAATTTCGTTCAAAATTAATTCATGGAATTGAAAGTAGATTTGGAAACGTATAAAATTATATCCGAAACTTTTTACACCATTTAGTTATTTTAAATTTTTAACATTTAATTGAACATAAATTCAAAATTGATACAATAAACAATTAAACATTAGGCCTTCGGTTGAGCCCTCTTTATCTCCTTCTTTATGTAATGTTTACCTAGAAAATGTCGTAAGATGTCAAATAATAAATGTAAAATAAATTAAATTAAATATATTATTTAAAAGTTGTTTTATTCAAAATTTTATAAGATTTATTTTCAGATTGACCTAAATTCCATTCAAATATTTCAATAAATGGCAGATATTGGAATGTATCAGCCACAAGGCTAATATCTAAGAATATGTCTGAACAAAAATCAATCCCTGTTCATAAATCTAACCTTAATCTTAAACTTATCATAAGTACATTTCATATAACCTAAACATAATGTTAACTTAATCTTATTTAATCTTATCTTAATATTATCTTAATTTTATTTTAATATTATTTGGCACCTTTGCCAAAGCTGCGATATCTGCTTTTCTACAACTTTTGACCTGAATAGAGATCCCACGTCAGAACGGAACAGGTTCCAGATCCGAGGTTTTTTAATTGACGGGTTAAAGTCGGTAACACATCGGAAGCGGAATCCAAAAGTTATATTATTTGATGACATCCATGTTCTAAACAATTTTGTTGATTTCTTCGCTTTCCGTGCATTAGACTGTACTCCACTGCGTGACGATTCTTTAAAACTGACATAAAATCATTCCAGAAACACACCTCAAATTTAACGCATTTATTCATACCTTAAAAATTGTTTCTCCGATAAACATTCTAAGATATGCATGTATGGTTGAACAAAAGAAACAATTTTCCTTTCTACATACCGCCACCTTAGCTTTTTCGCGTTTACTAATCATTTTTCATTATAATATGTAAAGATATGTTATGTGCACTGGTATCTAAAGTACATGTTACTTAAAAATATAATATTTGCAAATATAGCCATTTTGTATAACGACAATTTAAAGTTAATCTGCGTTTTATAATAAATAGCGTTTCTTTTAATTTTTTTATTTTATATAAAGATGTGTGAATATTTTAAAATGTTTAAATAAGAGATAATCTGGCCTCTTACATCCAACAAGATATGAGTATACAAATTTAATTTAAGATAAAAAATTAAAATTATATGCGACAAGTATATTGCGATATTAATTTTCTGTATTTTTTTATCTTTTCATATCAAATATATAATGCAATGTAATAAATATAAGAAACACGTTGTAATATTTGTAGGAAAATTGTCAAGAAAAAATTGGTTGGAATTTGTCTTTGGTTTATCGGAAAATCTTATTTATAATAAATCTAGGAGATAGTTAGTATTTCTTTTAAAATGAAAATTGGATTGGAAAATTATCACACTCGGTCACGAGTTAAAATTTTAATATTACATAAATTTGTTTATTTTGATAAGTGACTCGTATCGTAAGTACAAACAGAAAATTGTATTTTTAGATATTTTTCATAATCTGTTTTCATTTTTCTCGTATTAGAGATAACAGTTGACTTGATAAAAAATATTGAAATAATTACTTATAAATAAGAAAAATTTTCCTTAACGTTAAGTATTCAAATTACCGATTCTTTTCTCAGAATAAGTCATAAACTTATATCCCAAAAATATATTAAGAACATTACTTTTATATCTAAATAATTAAACACTTGTTAAAGAAGATAATCCCCTTTGAAAGCTTGTTTTTTTTACAAACATTTAAAACCAATTAATTCCGATATTATAAAATAATTAATTAATCTCATTATTTATAGGTTACCAGATACGAGTAATGGAAATATTATATATACAAATTTAAATTGATACGTTTTGGCTCTTAATTTACCATTCATGGAACGATCAAGGAAATAAAATTTTATTTAAATGAACAGAAATATAAATTTAAGCCATTATATCCAGTCGACTTGGTATTGTTTAATTAAATTAGTTTTAAAATGTATACAATAAAATAAATATTTTATTTGCAATTAAGATAACTTCCTTATAACATTGGTATAACTCCGATATAGACGCTTTATGTATCTTCTTAATTTAAATATTGTGTAATGTGCAATACGTTCAGCATGTACCGTAGAGTGTCGATTTTAACTCTTATAATTGTAAAATTTATAAAAATATTGTATTTACATTAAATTCGGAAAAGAATATGAATATCTGAAAATTTCGTTAAATTCACAAAAGATTTTCTTCCATCATCAATATTCGGAGTTTTATAATTTCAAAATATTTGATGAAATTTGTTTATTTTTGTTAATTTTTTAAGAAAAACATACATTTCTTTGAAATTGTTCAGTTTTAATTAAATTCATAAAATTGTAATTTTTGTATTTTCTTATTTTCTCTTCAAATTTCCGAATTTTTCCAAAAAATTTTACCGAATTTTACGAGATACAATTTATTCGATTCATTTTTGTTTTCTAATATTTAGAAATTTTTTTTTGAAATTTTTCAATTTTGGTGTCAAATAAAATTCATTCCTAAATCTTCAAAAATATCCCCACATATCCCCAAAACAAATCTTTATATTTCAATTTTCGGATCAGTCACTATGAATTTCATGGTTTTTGTAGAGAAGTTCATTTAACGATTGCCGATTTCAACATTTGAGTTTTCTATAAGCCCAAAAAATATTTGGTCGCCAATATATGAGCTCGAGAAGTATGCATTGATAAACAAGCCTGACCTAATAAGAAAATAATTATATTTCCACACTTTTTTTCTGAGTAAAAGATCAGTTGAAAAGTAAGTTGATCAGGGCAAAATTCTTTCTTAACCTTAAGAACGACAGATAAAATGATCTTTACTCCGATCAATTCTTACTTATGGTATAATACTCTCGGATTACCTCTCCTTTGTACCTCTACTTTCTATTTAGATTTTTAGTAGTCTGAGGATTTAAGGGGTTTCTTTAATTTAACGATACACAGAGACCTCTTTTTGTGCGGTGGAGAATCTGTAAGTTTCTTAATTTTTTTATTCATATTATGTAATTAATGGATATTTTTGTTTAAAAACGCCGTTTTTATATACCGCATAAAAAGATTAAAAAAAAAATCCCACATTTATAAAAAAGAGACCGCGTAAAAAAATGTTTCTGTGTATATGAATTTTAGATACCATTTTTATGTTAATTAAAATATACATAATTAATTAAACAGTATTTTTGCACTTATTTAATTTAATTTAATTTTTATGTTTAAATACAACTTACGTGTGTATCAATTTGGCATAGAATTATAGAGAAATGGCGCAATCAATATACGTTTAACGTTGTTTTAGTTATTTTAAACAATTATTACTTGTCCGAGTGTGTAATAATACATACAGAGTGTTTTAAATTACAGATCTTAAACTGAATGATGTGTGTTTACTTAGGGCGAGTTTGAACTTTTTAAAGTTAAAAAAATGGCCAGCATTTTTTTGCATATTTTTACTCTTTAACAACTCAAAAACATTGTTGTGAAACTGCTTTCTGAAATTCGTTTTGGCTTCAAAGTAAGTAGGTATGTTGATAATAATCACCTTTACCTATGTTTGAACACGTTCTACAACTTAAAAGTCGGTACCAGGTTGAACTTGAAATTGGATGGACCGATTTGTTCATAATTTTTTTCTGCTTGAAGAATATAAAATTTTGTAGTTCCTCTCGAATGCTTTTTTCAATTTTCAAATTATAAGTATTTTTTTGAGCAATTAAAATCCGAAAATGTTGCCCAAAATCGACAACTCAAAATTTGAAAGCCGCCTTTTTGTTCAAAATCCAAAAACCATTCGTGAGGGACTACGAAATTTAATATTTTGTATGGTCTTTTTTGTATTTTGTGTCAGATAACCGGAATTCGAGATTCATCTGGTATTCATCGCACGGCATGAATGAGATGACCGCCGAGGAATTGTACTTATATAAGTCTACATCTTCCTTGGTTTTTTTAATACTCCAATATATGATCTTTCATTTGCAGAAAGTCCCATTATCCTCAGTATAATATTTATTTGAAAAAAAAACACAAAAAAGTGCAAAAATAAGGATAAATTGGTGGATTTGTTAAGTGACGAAAACTAATCATTCGGCGATCATTAATTTCAAAATTATGCCTGACTACCTCAGCTCCAATATTATGGCATGGCAATCAGCCTGCTTAACATAGACCTCCTCCAAGATTTTTTTTTTATTGGGGGGGTTTTTGGTCTAATAATTCACCAAGCTGACCAATGCTGGTTGGTACCAATATTATACTTAATATATTGTATATTTCATAAATACATAAATTAAGGGGACATGCAACCCAAATGGCTTTTATTGTATAAAGTAGATAACAGTTATGGAAAAATTGGATAATTATAATAAACATATAGGGTGCGGAATCAATGATTGGCCACCATCAGTGGTTGGCCACCAAAATTTAATATTCAAATTTAGTAAAATTATACATTTTAACGAGTTTTTTTCTATTTATTAAACTAATTAAATTAGTTTAATAAATAAAAAAAAAAAACCCCCCGTTAAAATGTATAATTTTACTAAAATTTGAATATTAAATTTTGGTGGCCAACCAGTGATGGTGGCCAATCATTGATTCCGCACCCTATATTTATTAACAATAGATTAAAAAGGGCCATTTTCAAAACTCTCCTGGGAGTTCATTTCATTTTTGGTTTTATGTTCTTTTACTTGAAACTGCTCGTATTTTTATAAAAAATAAATTGTACACACAGAATTTTGATAAACTTTTTTTTTAAAAAGGAGTCACACTTTTACAGTGACACGAAAAACCGAAAAAATCAACTATTTCGGGGTGTTTTGTTCAGTATACACCAATACCTCGCTTTATGGTCTACATATGTTCCGGAAAATTTGCCCGCAAAGCGAAAAAGCCGTATAATGAATCAATTTTTTTGTGATAAAATGTCATCTCATTTAGTCATAAAATTGAAACCCTGCCTCTACTTACGAGAACATTAACTTCTATGTGGCTATACTGCAGCGATAACGCATTAGAATATGTACATATGTATATATATTTTTTTGTAAATGGATTTCAAGTGTATTTTTGAAATTTCAATTAAACCAGGTGAAAGAAATATTCAAAATATTCAAATTTATTCCTATTATTTTTTTAATTTTTGATCAATTTTGGGTGGCATATAGCCCATAAGTAAGAACATTTCATATGATGTTAGCTAGCGATAAAGTTCAGGCAACTGATTACGAAATCAATTTTGGACGTGTATTGCTAATTTGACCCCTTAAACGGATAGTGAAAATATCTTCCACTTCCATTTTCTGCAAATTTTTTGTATTGTTCCTAATATACCGGGATATCGGAATTTGGAAACCCGATGACATACTTGGTGATAGTTAGGAAGAGTTTTAGTACTCATATACTTTAGCTTAAGTGTTGATATTAGCAAAATGCTAACTACCAAATAGTGTTTCTTGTAGTCAGTCAAATAATCGCCTATCTAGTTATTCCCATATCTGTAACTATAAGTACAGTAGAATTCCGATGTATCGTATCTTCAAGAGGACGAAGGAAAATTCGATATATCGAGATATTCACTAAATCGGGATTATAAAATGTCGAAGGAAAAATATAAAAATACATAATAACGAAGGTATTTTATTTATTTTATGAATATTGCCTAAAATTCATAATTAAATGCTTCAATTAAAATATTGATGAATTATTTTTTGGATTTAACCATTCGGTCGAGTGCTATCAATCGCTTTTTCAAGCGTGTTAATAAGATATCAGATGATGATCAGATGATCAAAAAAATAAAATGGTAGCAAACTAGTAATTCCTTGATTTAATTATTGTCAAATTAGGAATAATTAGGGTAACGAGTTTCAGATTAATCTGGGAGTATATTATAAAATTTCGCCTAACAATTCTAGGTATTTCATTCCAAAATAAACCGAAGGAATTTCAAATTACCTTTGGTCCTAACCTATGATTTTCTGGTATCAGTGTGCTGAACAGAAGAAATAAGTGTCTTAAGCTCGGAATTACCACACGTAGATTTTTAAATTGAACTATTCTAAAAATGGGTTGCAGGGTTTCTCTTCGGGTGGAAGGGAAGTCCTGAAGGGAGTGAGTATAAATAAAAACTCAGGATTTTGGATGTTTATGTGTTTTTAATTCTCTTTATCTATTTAAGGTACAATGAATAGCTGATCGACTCTGCGATATCTAATCAACTAGTTTGTAATCTAAATTGATACTAACTCTAATACTATATTTTCCTCCTTTTATACCCAAATTGGTCCATTGTTATCGGTTGGTTTGTCATCTGGTTTTACGCATCTATATTTCGCTACAGGGTATAATTTATTTAATTAGGGAAAATAAGAAAATAATTAAATTGATTTATATTAATTTAATTCTTTTATTTCTTTCAGATCAATTATTGGATTACCAGCCAAAATATTATAATTAATTCAATATAACAAAAAAAATTTCTCAAAATCATAATTTATAAATTTTGTAAATAATTTAAATAAATTAAGATTTCGAAAAAAAAAATGTATTTTTATGAAGATTTTACAATTTACATTCTATTGTGCTAATTAATATATTTAGGAATTAAAAAAAAAAAGTGAAAATATCAATATATTACTTATCTTTTCACACGAATTTTTTTGCCATCTGATCATTTTTTCGTGGTAATTTATTGATTCACATTCAAATGTTTTCTCTAAAAATTAGAAAAAATTGATGAAAAGTGAAAAGATTTCGGAAGAAATTTGTAATCAATATTAAATCGAAATATAATTGCATTCAGGATTTAAGATTAAAAAATTTTGTTGTAAAATTATTGGTTCGTAATGGATGAGGCGGGAACATGTTATGGTGGCGGTGATATAGCTGGTGCTATTATTGGATCGCTAATTGGTGGTGCTGTTTTAACAATAATCATATGGTGGCTATATAATAAATATTGGCGACATCGTAATGGTAAGTTATTTAATTTTCTATAAATTTGCTAAACATTCCTTACACCTTCTATTAATATTTATACTTAGTATTCAGTGCTTATCTCTAATATTACAAAATCTAAATTATTTCGGGGAAATCGTTTGATGTCATCAGACGAAAAATATTATTTAAATATTATACATAACCGATTACTTGAATTTCTTGAATGTTAATGATTTTCACGTGAAACATTCTTAGCATATAAAATAGAAATCAATCAAATTGATTAAAAACTTGTTTATTTTAGCTAATTTTCAACCATGTTAAATCAATAAATTCAATAAAAGATATCAATTAAAAAACCTTTCTAAATCAAGCCATTTCCGTATTAAAATTCTTTCTTGAATTTTTTATTAGGCGGAGACAAAAATAAGTTAACGTTTAGCTGCCGTTAGATTGTTAATAATAATTAATTAACAATTAATTTTAATTAAATAAATTTAATGAAAGAATTAGTTCTATATATAGGAATTCATTAAATGCATACGTGGGGGAATTGATCTCTCAAATCAATTTATTGATTTTTATCATCACAGTTGAACTCTTTAGTATAATATGATACTAAATATGATATGATAATTTCTAAAATTTACATTAAAATTTGAATTAATTAGCTTTAAGCATTAAATGTAGTTGTAAACTCCTAGAAAAAAATATCCGTAGATTGATTCTGTACAATATTCAATTTTTAAAGGGTTAACGAAGTAAATATGTACGGATTAGAAATATTGTATTCGACTCTTATATTGTAGAACGTGAATAATATTTTAATTATTTAGGAAATGTGATTGCAAGTTCTTTCTGAATATATTATAAGATATTAGAATTGATATATTGCTAATAAAAATTATATGAAAATAATAAATAAATATTTTAAACACTGGCGGCCCTCGTATTATCGCCGTTTCGCCATTACAAAACGGCTGAGAATGCTACCTAATTGAAAGTAGTCATCAATCAATTTTAAATTCTTTCTCAGATTCGTGTGGAATTGCAGTATATAAAGAATGAGCAGGCCCGCCGCTTCTATAGGAGCGAGGTTGTTTACCGCACACGGGCGCCTCTCTAAAATGGCGCCATGCCATAACGAGCATTTTAAATTAAAATTTATAAATCAAACTGTATTTAAATTCATCTGAGTAATATTTTTCCTTCATGTAGATAATGCATGTGCAGTAAGTATGAAGCTTCGATACTGAA
>JANTOP010009317.1:0-15772 GCA_027564815.1 Symmerus nobilis
AAGCGTGGGCCAGAGTTACACAGCATTGCGCCAAGCTTGGCCCATATCTGGCCCCGTCGTCTTTTCTTGTATGGGTTATTACAACGCTAATAACTCATAAACGGCTCATTCGATTTTCTTGTCCGATATCTCAAATGAACGGTATTGAACCGGGGTTTTCGGAACTATTGTTAAAGATTTCTTAACAAAATAGTCGGTTTATTTAGTTTTTTCAATTTTTCACCTCCTCCGATAGAGAGATACCCACCCAAAAAATATTTTTTTCCCAAAGCTCTCACCTCAATACATATCATATAAACAATTTACCCTGGCATACCAGGTGGTTTTTGAGATATAATATTTATAAATTTACATGTATCCAGGTTGCCGAAGCCCAACCCACCCATGGTGACGCAGCTGACGTTCACGAGGCTTTTCTATAACATCATGGAGGAATTCGTCATCAAAATGTGTCGCTGGCTCCCAGATTATAATTGTTAATGCAAAATTCTACGGCCTTGAAGTAGGAACATACGTGCCAGTAAGCACAAAATGATACATTTTTGGTTTGTTAGGCCGTCTCCATATACCATGTATTACCTCCATTGCATTATGCGAAAGTTTTGTATCTTTCCCACACATAAAATATTATATTGGTGACTTGAATAGGTTCTCGCTGTTTTTAGTGAAAATGAAAAATTTGAAAAAAATTTTGTAAAGAGCATATAATTGAAAGTATAGTGTCTGTCGCTAACCACTACTTCACTTTCTTCCATCTTTCTGGCAACATATGAATGTGAATGAATGAATACGTGCAGCAAATGAATATTTTCCACGTCGGAAAACAACACGTCTTTTGAGGCTATCCAAGAATCGACCCATTTGTTGGCATCTTCATAAAAATGGAAATGCTGCTCAGCCAACCACTTTCGTTGGGTTTGAGCAAGTTCGAATACACTACACCCAGCTGATCCCACCAAATAAGAGCATATGCTTCGCACCATGGATACTCGTTCATTCGTCTTTGCCGTCGATGTTGGCAGCATGTCCGGTATTATCCTACGATTTTCAACACTTCGGATAATATATTCAATTTTCATACCCAGGTTCGATACGTTGCAAAAACCTTTCCTTATCGACCGTTGGAGCGGCTGTTCACTCGTGAGAAACGCCGTTCGACGTCTCTCTATTTCAATTAGTACGGTACCCAAGTTCATTGCTTTTGAATCATTTCTAATATTTTTGAACGTTTCGAAACTATTATGTTATCACCTCCTAATGATTCTGGAAGTTCATTTTGCGTCTTCATCGACTAATGCTTCATTGATTAATGACTCAAACTTTTCGGTGCGTCAGACCTTTAACCTCAAAATAATTACTTTTGAACCATCTACTAAACCAATCTCTGCGTGTTGTTTGAGCATGGTCATTGTAAGTTTTCACAAAAATCCTATGTGCTTTGGGTACAGATTTGTTTTGAATAAGCGATGAAGTAAAATTCTCCCCAAATACGCAAATTCGACGTGTTTAACGCTATGAAAAAATATGTTGTTCACACTTTGGCGGAATGATATATACTGTTATTTCGAGCCTAATGGTGGACCTTCGCGATGAAGTTGGCTGTACTATTACCCGATGCAAAAAGGCTAAGATAACGCCGTCAATGGAGACACAACGAGAACTTATTCAAGTCCCCAATACTATTGTGATTACTTAACAAATCGCATCAAAATTCAAAATCAGGAAACAATTTTATACAGTGCAGACATATGTAATAATATTAAATAATTATAGGAGTATGTAGAGAGTTAAATTGTATTTTTGGAAAATACATATTTAACATATTTAAACCTACTCGTTGTAATACTTAAAACATTGTATAATAGCTCGGCACAACAAATATTTTGCTCAATTCACTTAATTATTCAAGATGCATGTTATTTGCAAGTGAATTATGTAACGATAGATGAGTGAATTGTGGGCAATACGATAAATAATTATGTGCTGATTTTTCTTTTGAATTTCCACAAGCTATAATTCTCAAAATAAACAAATCGGCCTTTACTTCTGGCGGGAGCATAATGCATTAGTAAACTGCAATACGCAATACAATAGTGTTGCAATAAACTGCATTTTCTGATCTATAATTTTTTCAAAACTTACAACATATGTGGGATTGAACTTCTGCTTATCATTGTTTGATATTCATCGCATATAAGAATACTTACCCTTAATAATCAGAATAGACGATACTTTCGACTTAAGGCCAGCTTTTCTGTATAATAATCGTTCCAGTATAATATGAATCGTTGGGATGTAGGGACTATATGTTATATCTTCTTTAAGTTTTCATCATATTTGACTAGCTCTGATATAACTCATATTTGATTCACTGTCAACTTATATGCAATCAAATGAAATAATAATAATAATCAACGTTATTACTGAAATATTCAATAGTATTATAATAAATCGAGCATATTCGCCATAAAATTATTTAATATGTTTTAGATCTTACAAATAAACAATTAAATAAATGTATCTAATTGTAAGTTAAATAATAGCTATTAAATTAATAAGAACTTTGTTTAACTTTGCATACAATTGAATAGTATGTTAAATTTACGATATATTTCTTTTGTATCTATAAAGTCGTTCTCTTCAATTCATTGGAAAAATCGAAAGCTACACGCTATGGAAACTTACAATATTACAATATTGATATAGGTTAAAAGTACGTTTTTGTAGATGAAAGTGTGTCAAATTTTCTGAATTTAAAGGAAAACTGAATTTACAATAATTATACTGCTAACATTAGATATTACTATACATTTTCTATTCCATATCTATAAAAATTCGAAGAATACCGAATGAATCTGTTCTCTATTTCCATCAGTAATAATAATATAAAATATCTATATAACCAAAGATATTATTAAATGTATTATATATAATCTACAGATGAAATCATTGAAATAAATGAATGTTAGATAAATAAATTATAAGTGAAAATACTAGTAATTCATTCGGATGCGATTCGGACGACTGAATATTGCTGATGTTGTGCAAGTCCATGTATATTATTGACCCTAATATTATGGGTTATCTCAAATAGCGATGTATACCATATGCAATTATGTTTATGCTATTAACCTACTATTGGTATTAAGTTATGAATCGAGCACAAGAGATTAGTTTGTAAAATTATTATGTGCGAAAATTATTGTCTATTTTCTCTTTCTAAACGTAGAGAAATTATTTTTCGTACCACACTTCGAATAATGTTAATATCTCTAAATGCAAAAACTAATTTAAATTCTATATTTTCAGGGACAATTTAATTTCAATTAAGGTTTTTTCTTTAACTATTCCCACATTTGTACGTAACAATAGATATGATTTTTCCACATAATATATTCTTGAAAATAATTCCCATAGAAAAAATTAAAAGTGAAAAATACTTAAGTAATTACTAGCAATTAAAAGGTAATAATAAATAACGAACAATGAATCACTAAATTTTTGGAATCCACAAGTTTCTCTCAATGCATATTTTTAGAAGGTGTGGTTAAACTGGTTCGTTGGTAAACTATCTAATAGTTCGGTTATTGGACTTAACCGATACGAAATCTAAACTTTTAAGTTATAATCGCACACAAATCAGGTTTAAAACAAAATTTAATATCAAAATAAAATTTGATGTCACACATAATATTTACATAATTTAATTTAGACATATTCAATACAATAAATAAATGAGAAAATTTTATTACTCAAAAAGTTGTTAAAATTAAATACAAACATAAAAGATTTTACAATTTTCATCATTTTTATGTCAAAATTAAAATTGTCTGAGCAAGTATTAGTAGGAAATTTATTAAATTTATTAAAACTGGTATTACTTGACTTAAAAATTGTTAAACGACTTTGTATTACGAGAATGTCGTTATGTACGCTCCAATTAATATGAGATGCAGACACAGGGTGCATGTTACGTTTAAGCCGATTTTTATTTGTTTCGGACGATTGAACCATAATTTTGTGCTTAATACCCCCCGATCTACACACTCCCCGATCTAGCCTCTTCTACGCTCTCCCCCACTACTTACTATTAGCATTAACATATACTTATTATTAGCATTATCATTAACAGTTGATTATAATATAATAGTTTTTGCTAACAGCTAAGAACAATGTTGTTAATGCTAATATTGCTAATTGCTAATAAAAAGATCTCCAAGATATAATGTAATCAAATCAATCAATGTAATCAATGTTATGTTTAGAAACTATAAAAATATATTTACATCTTTACGATGTTTCCAGACTGGGGCAAATTATTAGCAACTGGTAATTTCAACCTTGTAAATTAACACTATCATTTTTGAAAAGCAATAGTAAGATTAGCTGATAACAAGAAATACCTGTTAATAACCCATCTCTAGTTTCATAACCTATATAGGCAGTGGACATGAACTAGACTTTACTGGACATAAATTTATTAGTTACGAGAATCTTACGTAAATTGTAATTTGAACCTAGATCAACCATAAACAGGTATTTGTCATTTGGAACTTGTCAACCGCTGGAATAGTTTGGTCGCTTGTAGTGTCAGTAGGTCGGACATCTCATAGATACATTTAATCTGCTATGGGCCAGCAGCTCATATTATTTAAAATTTTATATCTAGTCGAATATATTATAAACGTGCACTCACATACTAGTCTAGATTTACAACTGAATTTATAGCTTTGAAAGCAACTTTTCTTATCAGTATCTTTCCCTTGGTATACTTGTTTTTAAGGAACTATTCAGTCCATATATCGTAAGGCGAAAGACGGGAGCGTACGTGCCCAGCAAAGCAAATATAATTTTTTATTTGAACGATATTTTGTCAGAACTTATAAGAACAGAAATGACTAATCTTTATTGGTTACAGTTATAAGAGCTTAACAATATACTATTTAAAATCAAATTTTCTAAAAGTATCTTTATTTTATTGTTGTTTTTTATTTTTTCCCTGTTTTCTTGTTGTATTTAATTTATAGCTTCTAATATAAAATTTGCAAATAAAAATTATGTATAACTTTTATGGAGAGTTGTTTCTACATTTATATAATAGTATTTATAGAGGTTCTTGATATTTAATAGTTATTTTATTAATTTCTTATTGATAACATAATACAATACACGTGTGCAATTTAATAGCTTTAACATGAACATGGGTTATATTACCTACCTTTTTTAAGAAGCAGTTACATAATTATTCCAAACACATTTAGAATTGTAGCAGTTACTGGATTTGGCAATAAAAAATTGTTGCTTATACTTCAGTTAATTTACCCTATTTCACTTCTTTTCCAGAATGCTTCTGTTTATTTTGTACATAGACCATGGATTTGACATACTAGTGTATGTGTACTCTGCAGTTAAGTTATTTTGATTGCATTGTATACATTGTATACATTGTGTATAATTGGTCATTAATGACCTAACATATGATTTGATTTTGGCAATGCTATTTCAAGATTGCAACGTTTATTAGTATGCCATAATATTAATAATGAGTAGTATTGTGAGATATAATATGAATATAAATATTTTATTTCCACTATAATGTCAAATTAACTATTTTTATGTTAGTTATTAATGTGTGGAGCAATAGTACAGTTTTATACTATGAATATTTGGCCCAAAGTCATATATTATAATACAAATCCATTTCCAATACAGTAAAATTTCGTTTATCCGAGGTAATGTCAGGAGAGGGTACCGCGAATAAGTAAACTCGGAGAATATAGATAAATACCATATATTTATATTATTTTCAGTATTATTTGAGCATATACTTCGATTAATTATCTCGGATGGATTGGTTGCTTCGTATATAGCGGATCTCGGTTAATCGAAGGCCGTATAAACCGGATTCTACTGTAATATCTAGATTTATGTATAAAGTATAAATTATGCTACGAATACGAGGTTAGCCACAAACCATATTTAGAAATCAACCATCCACTTAGCGAAATTAGTGACAATTTAAATAAAACAATGAATTTATGAGTTTTGCAATACAAATATAAAATGTTCAATGCTGTTATTCATTATCATAATCTTACTCGTTACTTTTCGTGGACTGTTTGAAACTGCCTGTTAAATGTAGAAAGAATTATTCATCGAAACAATATTTTTTAAATTGTTTTCGTTAAAATTTGGAAAAATTTCGCGAATTAAAGAAATGTTTTGCTTTTATAAATTTTTACGATTTCTATATGAAATCTTGAATTTTTATATTCTTATTCGTCATATGGTATTTTGAATTCTTGCCCAATTTTCTATTGTAATTTTTTTCAATTTAAAAATTATTCGATGAATACACACACGTTTGTCCAACTTTGTACTTATCAAAGGTATGCTTTTTAAGGTATACTTTGTGGATGAGTGATCATTCAATATTCCTAAAATTCATATCATTTTGATCAAGGGTCGGCAACCTATGACCCGCGGGTCACCGAGTGACCCATATGATAAATTCAGTGACCCACTTGAGTTCTGAAAAGAAAGTGCAATTGATTTATGCAAAATTTTGTAGAACCGAGTCTTTCCAGTATATGTAATCAATCAACAAAATCGCAACCAATTTTTATTGCTATTTATAATTTACAATTTATATTGCAATTATTTTATTTAATAACTTTGAATAAGCTTTCGATATTTTTGAGGCATTTTTTTTGGGAAATTTTGAAATTTTGTTAAAGGATCGTATTTGTATAGAAAATAGATTTTTTAACGTAAAAAATTAAATTCGAAACTCAAAGCTTTCGTTGTGCTTTAAATAGCTTGAATAAGCTTTCTGCCAAAATTACATATTTCATTTAAATTTAATGAATCGGAAAATAATGCAATTCCAAATTATTTAAAATAACATTTTAATTTAAAGCTTTCAATGAGCTTTTGAAATTTTAAAAGCTTTATTTTGGAAAAGCAAATTTCGCTAACGGATCGTTGTTTGGATACGATACGTTGTTTAAAACGTAAAAAATAAGTTTCGGAACATTAAGCTTTCTGTGAGCTTTTATGTTTTTGCAGAGCTTTTGAACCAAATATTTACTTTTAATATTTTTGTATTATTCCTCAACTAATTTAGAAGCTTTATGCATCATTACATTTTTTGTAGATTCGAAGAAAATAATTAGGAAATCCGGATTAAATGTTGCAGTATCCGATATTCAAATTTCTCGGTACGAGCCCTAACGAATTTTTGAATTTTCTTCTAGATAAATTTGGGCTATTCCGAAATATTTAATTTGTGTATTTTTAACTAACTGTTATAGCAACTTTCTGCGTTTTTACATTTTTTCCGGCCGAAGAAATCTGCACACAAATTCTGCACATCTTATGGATACGTTGACCGTACGCCACTGTTCCACTTTAATAATTTTATCCCGCATTTAAGTAGGGAAGGATGTGGGAGGCATCATATTCGCCAAAAAAGACTATTTTAAAAATGAAAATACCACTGGCCCTAAACGTCATCTTAATACTTACATTTTGGTTGGTTTTGAGTTTTGACCCGCAACCTAGAAAGGTTGCCGACCCTTGATTTAGATTTAGATTATAAAATGACTTTGATTACAAAATTTGGAATTCCACATATAAATGAAGAAATACTAAAATACGCAAATTTAACTATGTATCTAAAATGCTCGGATTATTAAATATGACCACGAGAGGGAGATGATGTGATATAAAAAAAAAATTATTTAGATCATAAAATTGCTATTCTATTCATTTCAGATATGTAAGGTTCCATAGGAAAAGGGACCTTATCTTCCCAAAACCAAAACCGGTTTCTTGCATTCCTAAAATTATTCACACATTATTCTCAATAAAAGGACACCTCAATAACCAGAAAATTTAAAAAATTGGCTTAGTTATAGCATTTTGAAATTGTAGTATTAAAATTCCAAGTTTTGTGATATCGAAGTTCAAGTTTGGCAATTTTTACAATATTTTCCAGACATATGACAAACGAGTTAAGAAACGCATGTCACCATTTCTTATATGATTTGTTGTGTAGATTTCAAATATGTAAAGAAAATTAATCTAACGATTGTCGTTTTATTGCTATAATAAAGAAACTGAAAAGTGGCCCTGGAAAACTGCAATTCTACAAAAGAAACTACTTTTTTATTTATTATGTATTGTAATTGTTTTAATTATGTATTGTAATTTTAACTTCCCGATATGAAATACATGATGGAAGTTTGGGTCCCTTTCCGTGATTGCTTAGATACGAATGAAATTAATTCCAAATCTAAAGTCTAATTCTTATTTCTATCCGAATCGAAGTCTTATTTCTTATCAGTACTCTTAAAAAAATGTTTTATTGTATTAGTTGTAAACAACAATAATATTAATTTTATTAAAAGTATTTCTTTTTAGCTTTTTAATAAAAAAAAGTTCCAAGCCAAACGAAAATTAAAAGGGACCAACTTCCCCAAATGAAATCTTCATGGTGGAAGATAAGGTCCATTTCTTTTAGGAGGTTGCGGAAAATCTATTTTTCTCGTATTGACTTAAAAACCAATGTATAATGAATGCTCAGAGCATGTCTGGGCAGTGTAATCAACATAAACATGAAAACCGATAAAATTTACCCAAACGCTTATTTTTAGCTCTACCGAAAAATTTGGTTTGGGAAGAAAAGGTCCCTTTTCCTATGGAACATCACATATATGCAATATTCTTGCATGGCATCGATACACTCTAATGAATATACTTTACATTAAGTAAACAATAAAAATTTTATTATACGACTAAAGATCAGTTTCTAATTTCCGGTCATTATTTTCAGATAACCCGTAAAAATACTCTCCGTTAATATTTGTCTAGGAATTTGTGATTCGCTTTCTATTTAAAGTACAAGTGAAGTGATGCATAAAACAAGTTCTTTTATTAAATCAACAGAAATTATAAAATTAATTTAAATGAAAAATTATTAAACTTTTGGACAGACGAATATAATTATTGTATATCAGATATTGAAAATATAATAATTCGGATTTCTATGTAATGTTTCATGGTCAACTGTCAGTTTTTATTGTCCTTGAGAACTTTTTTTTTTGGGCCCATTATGCCTTTTGCTGTGTTCTTTATTATTACATATGTACTTACTATCATAATTATTACCATGACTTTTAAAAATATTTTATGCAAAAAAATATTCGAACTCAGTAAATGTATAATTAAATTATAATTAAATAATTTTGCTATGTTTTCATCATTTTCTTTCAAATTGATTTATTTAGTAATTATTACATATTTATGTAACATAAAAGTTTAAAGAAATAAATGTTATTTCTAAATAAATATTTTAGTATGTTGGAATTTTATAATTATTAAAGTAAATCATGATTTAACCTCATGCTGAACTAAATAATTTTGATATTATTAATGTTATTAATTCCCCTAACTAACCTTTGCATAGGTATTTTTAAATGAAGTAAATACATTTTAAATGCCTTATTCGAATAATTTTAAAATGCCTTTGCATTAGTCAAATTGCAAATACACTTCTCCCTCAACATTCGCGGGGTTTACGTTCCAAAAAAAAACCGCGAATGGGAAACAACCGGGAATAATTTGTATCTCTAAAAATCGAACTTGAAAGCTATACCGCTGCACTTGGTTGTGGGATTTTGAAAATTTCAGTGCCAAATAAAAGATTTCAAATAAAACATTTCTTGTAATTTATGCTTGTTTATTTGTTAATTTTTATTTTCTTGAGAGAATTCTCAACATGTAATCAAAAATGACGGGAACTTTCTAACACCCATAACACTTGAATCGATATTCGAATTTGAAAAACCATTTTGTTTATCCAATCAGTATTTTATAACTCACCTTATCTTTAACAGGTAGAATTACATAAATTTTTTAAATTTGTTGAATCTATTGATTTCATTCATGCGTAGATTTCATTTTATACGCGTGAATGATCAAATCCGCGAAAGTGATACCCGCGAATGTCGAGGGAGAAGTGTACTCTAGTCTCATGCTAAGCTCATGTTACGCAATTAATTAATTTATAATAAATAGTTTGACTATTACACAAGGATTTGATTCAATTCCTACCGACCTCTAGTGTTGTTAACCTATAAAATTTTCGTATGAATTATATTTTGTATGAATTATTTTATATTAATTATATATTTAAAGATTAATTTTCTAATCAAAATTAATTAAAATTAATTATTCGTATAATAAATACGGAATTAGGATCATGCGTTTATATTTGGTATCATAAGAATCATTACACATTATTTTGTTTACGAGCGTAAAATTCGTATTTAATGTTATATAGCGTTAACATTGAATAAATTTATTCACTTTTACTAGTATACTCGTATAATAAGAATACTTAATACGAAAATCAAATTAAATTTATACATCAAATTAAATCTACTGCACCCAAGTAGCAAGTTCAAGATCAGAGTAATTAATCTAAGCGGAAAGCGAATTCAAATAAATTCGAAAGCTTGTTAGAAATTTTAGGAAAACCGTGATTTATAAATACAATAGTTTATACTCGTATTATTATATAAATCGGTCACGAAATATCTCTGGCTTGGTATAAATATTAATTTAGGGACATAAAATGTTACTCCTATATTAAATATATTTTAGAAAGAACAAAAGAACTATTAAGAAATATAGATTGCGATATATATTTATCACGATTCATGCACTATCTTAAAAATTGATTTAACACTAAACCTATACCACAGGCGGTCAAATGACTGATTTGCGACAATATAGCATGTCCTCAGAGAGCAGAGTTTAAAAAACTTATGAAGAGCTCGAAAAATATTTTGATAACGTTGGCCTCAAAACCGGAACAGTTTATTTGGAAGGGATTGCACAAGCCACTCGAAAGATAGGAAAAATGTGTAGCCAGTGATTGCCAACAAAAAAAGAAAATTAAAAAAAAATGTTTTGTATTACATTTAGTAAATTATACTATTCTCAGGCCTTAGTTATTTCAGATTGAATCCTTGAATCGTACTATAATTGAATATTGTAATATTTAATTAATAAAAATTAATCTGAAATTTATAATAATAAAATAAAAATATTTAATGACATATTGAATTAAAGAGTACATTATACATTTTTTATTTGCTAAAATAAGTCAACCATTGTTTTATAATTTTAATTAAACAACAATGCTAATTTGGACAATTTACTGTATATTAATTAACTATATGTCTATTCAATATACATCATCCTGTTTTTGCACGTCGATATGTTACCTATTGAAGAAAAGAAGAATGGTCCCTTACATAAGAAAGTTATAGGCATACATATATTGAAGTTATAGGCGTACATTACTTTCAATCGTTATAAAAGTAGGAGGTGATTATGGTTTTTATAAGTACGAAAGAGTAGAAATATGTAAATAAATTCTAATAGCTTCTGTACATATGAATATAGAGATTTATGTCACCAAAATGGTAAATATTCAAATAACTTTAAATAAATACCGAGAAATTATCTGGATAAATGGATAATTAATTGCCTGGTTGGATAAATTGAATAATGGAAAAGTGCTCAATACTTTAAAAAATATAAAAAAAAAAAACACAATTTATGCAACGGAAGACAACTGGTATAATACATGAGTCTATTTACTATTCAAGTTTGAAGATACAGCTGGAATGCACAAAAGAATATCCTCAAACAAGAAAAACTGCTGGACTGATAATACTTTCATTTTATAGTCTGGAAATTATACCTACCTATGACACATATAATTTTTTTCTTAGAATTTAGTAGCGCACTTAATTTATCTTGTAATTTGTTACGAAATTTATGTACATTTGTGCCTCCATACAAAATTGGTCTAAACGGTAACTAAAATTCGTCTAAATCAATATATGTAGCACCAAACGAACAACAAAATTTATTGAACCTTTTGGACACGTGTTGAAATTAGATTTGTTTAAGAGTAGATTATGATTTGAAAAAAAAAACTGTGTTTACCTTCGCTGATAATAAATATTTGACATTTCAATTGGTTTGAAGCTGGGGTTTAAAAGTTTTAGAAGAGTAGAGATATTAGACTAGCTTAAAGTGTGACTAGTTTAGACGAGTGGACACATTGATTTATGGCCAGTATGGAATAATTACTTTAAATTCGAGTTAAATCAAATTGTCGTAAAAAACTATAGCACAAAAACAAAATTAGGTATAGTCTCACTCTCCTTCTGATGCATTTGGTATATGGTTAAATAGGTTCAGTGAATGTTAACCAAACCTTGACAAAACAAAAATTGTATTGTCATTACGAGTATAATATACGTATGTATTAAAACAGAAATCCTATAAATTAATTCAAATGCCATTCATTTTTATTTTATAAGTTACAACATAATATTAATTTAATATTTCATAACTATCAAAGGCATAAAAACCGGTAAAATTTGCCGGTTAATGTGCAATGTGCAAGCATGCGTATATTATTATCACATTATCTGTATACAATAAAATTTATTTAATGCCCGAATGTATAAAAGCTATTAAAATAAACACTCTTTATTCCCCAATTTATCATCCCCATCGTTTCACTCATATAAAAACAATTAAAAATTAAAATTAATAAAGATATATTTCCCACAATTAGTAGTTATAAAATAAATATTCTAATTGCAATGTTCCATATTCATATTATAACAATATTTGAATTAATTGGGTAAAATCAATTATTTGCTGGAACATGTCAATACGTTAACATCAATTTTACAGAATATATTCGGATACACTATACTCCACATAATTAATAATATTTCATGACCCACAAATAACAACGAACATACCGAAGTGAATGTATCTGTTTTAACCTGACCTGTCGATGTTTCGCTCAATAAAATTCTTGACAATTTGATATTGCGATAATAATACAATTTATGTTGTTTTTTTTATTTGGAAATCTGTATGTTGGAGGAAAATATTTTCAGTTTTAATTTTTGCGATTATAGAGAGTTTTTGAGTTGGGTGAACAATAATTAATTATTTTAGTCCTCGTGAGGCTTCTAAGTAGGCAATATAAGTTCAATATTGTAACCATATACCTTGTAGTATGAAAAATATGATTAATAATTTTTCGAATATTAACCTTGTTCGAACATTGGTCAATAACATTTAATGTTCAGCTCATTTTATGAATAATTAAACGCTACATTAGTTATTTAGTTTTTTTTTTATTTCATATCGATAATGAGATTTACCCTTGATTACGGTCGAGAAAATAAATGTAATGGTTAAACAAAATATACTTCAATAAACTCATTTATAATATAGCCTACAAGTTTAATTAACCATATACTCGTATGCCAAACATTTACGTCTATCGATAATACTCTTTGGGACTTAATAGTTAATACTTCTAATTATCATTTTAGTTTTAATTACCATCTCAAAGAATGTATTTCTTTGGTCACATACACTAACTGCTTAAGTCGCCTTATGTTGAAATTTACTTATCAACACCATGGTATTTTCCATGTACGATTGCTTGTACCCACAGAAATTGTCAATCGAATTTCTTAATTTGGCCAAAATATAGCTGTTTCAAAAAATACATAAAGGCGTAAGTACATGTTTCAGAATAAAATTATTAAACTTTAGTACGATCTCCTGAAAAATTCCTAAATACAACTTAAGCAGTTCATGCTAGTTACCACAGATTTATATCCCCATAGTTAAATATGGAGTAAGTAGCAAAGGGTTAATACACACCAATTTAATATTTATTTTCGTATGTTCTGTTGAGTTCTGATTCTCTGCGATTTCTCGTTAATTCGTATTAAAATTTCCAGGAAAGAAATAACTGCTTTAGCGAAACTTCAAAATTTACAGGTTCCTCTATAGTCTATATTATTAAATAATCATAAGATTAAAGATTATGTTCAATCTATATTAATTTAGAATAAATAATTTTGAAACACAATGTGGTTCAATTTCATAAATTATCCCCTCTAGAATTAACAACTCCGATGATAACCCTGCATCGAGTACAAAAATGTTATATTATTCATGACTAATAAAACCTTCAATCACAGCTATTAAAGCTGCGCGAAAAAAATTAATAATATTGCGGTTTTTAACTTGGCATAATTGATAAAATGGTTTCTTTTTTTTTTTTAAATGTAGTTAGTATTTTAATTATGTAATTAACATGTATTATTTGTTTCATCTAATCAATGAGCGTAAAACAACTATATATTTATGAATATAATTATATATATGTATTGTAATTCTACACATGTAATTCTACACGGTGATGGTGTTAAATCATTCATTTGCCTTCCCTATTTTCAAAATTTCAAATTTGGCAATATTGTATCAGAGCTAATATGAGTTAAATCAGAATTATCATTTAAATTTAAAACATTCAACAAAAGAAAAAAAAAACAATGGATATATACAATAAGAACTTAACTTCTTGTAAGAAATATTGTATAAGTATTAATCAAATACTTATATGTACCCATATACATATATTAAAGTTATTATTAATGATTAATTATATCATTATCATGTTCTGCTCCACATCGCTTATATTAGTATCACTATACACATCGTACGCATGTAGTTCAATGTAATCTATACCGGTATCATGACTTATCTAATTATGTTAGGTTAATTCATATCATATCACATAATCACATCATATCATTGATTCCAAATTTCTCACTATACTATACTATACTATACTATACTATACTTTACGGAATAAAGATGTACCTACATTCGGAAAATATGAGAAAAAAAGCCGTATAATGGTTTTCGAAATATTGTATACGTCTTTTTTCGTTACGGAGGTATTAGTATACATATTTGTGTCACTTTATATCATATTTATTAAAATTGTATTTGATTGCCATTGTGCTTCACGCTATAACAATCGTGAATATCACAATTATATAAAGAATAGAATAAACTAGAAAATTCACAATTGTCTCTAATCGTTTCCTGAATGATCGCAAAGAAAAAATAAAAAAGAAATCGCAAGGTTGTATAAAAATGTAGTCAATTCGATCATCAAAAGTATAAATTATATGAGTGAACCTGAACCTAATCTGGTATAAAAACTATTAATTCTACATTAATTCGTATAATTCAACTTATTCTTTTTACATATCATTTCTGTATAACATATTTTATGTTTAAAAATTAAATAATATGACGAATGAAAACTCGAAATGGGAAAATCCACCATTAATGTCGTCATCGCTAACCATTGCAAATGAAGCATACAGAGGAAAAAGACGGAATGTCACAAAATATCAATTACGAGAAAAACTGATTTTAGAGCTTGGAATTCCTTGTTTTTACATCGTTTTGTTTGTACCTCGTATTTTAGAAGCGATTATTCTGTGACATTCAGTCTTTTCCCCCTGTAGCCTTCAAATGGGATGCATAATTTAATTTAAAAAAAAAAACACTAGATGATTGGTTGTCTTAAACAGCGGTATCCAATGTAAATTCTATGGGAAATTTCGAGGTAAATTTACCATGCCGCCATACGTTTTATTGACTTTAATTAACATTTTGAAATTGATACCGAACAGGTATAATGATATTAATATAAAGCGGGTTTTCTGCTAGAGAAAATTCTCTGTCATAATTTAAATTAAATTCAAAGACTAGTCCTTTTTTTGAAACCTTCTCCGAAAATCTGCTGGCAACCAAGTAATTCATGATATTTTTTCTTTGAAAAAATATAAAA
>JANTOP010009328.1:699-15771 GCA_027564815.1 Symmerus nobilis
GGGGGGGGGGGGGGGGGAGTACACAAAAACTCTGCAGAAATTATAAAAAATTTATCGGAAGTATCTTAAAGTTTTCGTTGACTTCATTAAACTTAACAACCGGTTATAACTTCTGTACTTCTGTAACTTCCCCATAAAAATTGCCATCATCTGTGAATAAGCCATATGATCGATTCCTCTTTTTAAGATATTTCAGTTTTTCAACTGATACACAACATTATAACCGATTGTAATAAATAATATCACTCTTCAATCTTTAGAAATCTTGCGTTTTTCATTATTAAATATATTATAGGACACAATTATTTAGCACCGCTAATGTAAAAAGATATTCTAATTACCTTGCTTGCCAAATTTTATCCAATGTTATCAACCCTGTTTTGCAAAAGTCAACCTAAAGGTTTGATAAGTTAACGAAATTCATATAAGTACATTATGATCGTTTGTATGGGGATAGGAACAACCGCACATTTACTAAAGTTTGGTTTAAATTATTCTAAGTATATCATGATCGGGCCTTTAGATAGCTTGATCAGAATTCTAAAAGTAGATAGAGTTATCAACTATGAGTCGGTCCTAGCTATGGCTCGACTTCAGGAAAAAGCTTGCTATTCTGTCTTTATAGAATAAGTTGCGAAAAGTTAAATTGATGCCATGAACCAATTGCTGTGATTGTTGAAATTTACGTAGTATCTCCAATATCACACGTGCAGAAAATTATGCACAATTAATTTGTAGAATATATAATATCATTTTAACCACTGAATGGATAGAAGTATACCGAAGATGATGACGATATACAGGTTGCTTTTCAATGAATTTCTATTTAAAATGAAGGGCAGTATTTAATCTTCCACTAAGAAATTTAGCAAATTTCGGCAAAATTTCAAGAATCTCTCACCAGAATACTGCGAATTTGCCATCGATAATTTCTCAACCTAAACCTTTCCCCAAAATATAATACTTGCACATTAAAAATTCCGAAGAGTTAATTTATTCGGAAAACTTGTCAAAATTTAAGAAACAGAAATCAAAATAAGAATATTCCGAAAAATTAGAACGCCCTGTAAAAATCAAGAAATTTTAAGAAAAAATAAATGTTATACGAAGTTTTATTGTTCTTGTAGATTATGAAAATTCGAAAATTTAAATCAAAATTAGAAATTAACAAGTATTCGGAAATTAAATGGATATCGGATAATTTAACAAAATTTAGAAATTTTATGAAAATCGTAAAATTATTTCTGCTCGAACATCATGATATGTTCGTGATATGTGATCGTGATTCATCAAATATTCCTAATTCTTATTAATTTCTTTTAATTATAAGCAAGTTTATGTACTAGTATGAGACAGCCTGTAATATGATCGCATATACGCATTTTTACTACTTACGTATGGTTACAGTTTACTTCATCGTGATCATAATATTTGTTTTGCGATTATTAACATTAAGAAATTTGTATAATGAAAAGTAAAATTTGACCAAAAGATTATTAATGAAAAAGAAAGTTAATTTATATACGAAATTCCATGATCTTATTTGTAATCCTTATGTAATTCTCTAACTAATATTATAATTATAGTATAAATTTCCATGTGTGATGTTGAGTGGGCGAATGAATTGATAATTTTTTATTAAACATATCGATGTAGATTTTTCTTTTTTCCTTTCGTCAGTTATTGATCAGATTTTTGCGAGAAAATAATAATGCTCGGTAATTTATGGTACTATTGTTAGATATTGGATTTGGGAGGCACATTGTTATGATAAATAAAAATATTTTAAGTATATACACCAACCGGATAAACCAATATTTTAATAAATGATGGTAATAAACAAGTTGGCACAATTATATTTTTATTTTGTGCAAAAAATATTAGTATACCAATTTGATAGAACGAGTAATTCAATTGTATGCTAATTAGAGGCCGTATGATAATTATGATGCATAAATAATTAATGATATCCAAATTGATTGATTTGTGTCAAAAGTATGCAAAACCAATAGATACAAAAAAAAATGCTTACTGTATTACACAACATTGTTATTATACTTTATTTCTAGAGTAGAATTTTATACCAAATTTACGTTACTAATTTACGCAAGTAATTGACTTATATTAAACTTAAACTTAAGGTTAAAGTTTTCTATATTGGTAACTTTACTATCTGTCGGTTCAACTGGGGTTCTAACGCCAACAGGATCAAAAGTTTTAATTTGAAAGGACCTATGGGTATAAATATATGAATTTGAGGTTTCTTAAATTCTAAACATATTTTCATTAGCCTTATACTAGTTATAAATAAATGGATTACAACTGTGATTTTCTTAAATTGATTTTTCTCTGATGCGATATGAAAATTATTAATATCATACCAAAATTTGAAGCCTTAACACTTGACAGCATGTATTGTAGTAATGGATAAACGGTGGGCCAAACTTCTGATGTTCTATTTCTAGTTAAATAATTTCACATTAATTTTTAAATTGAATGGAATTTATAAAAAGATTTAGACAAAAACAACTTTTTAAAATGAAGCTGGTATATTTTTCAATAAAAGAGAGAATCAGTGGAACTGTTGCTCAGGATCAGTCATTGCTTCCCATACGTCCATTATGCTTTTAAAAGGAGATATCTAATATAATAAATTAAATGTCGGTTTATATTGGGTTTTTTTTAAATCATTTTCATATTCCTTTATAATACCGAATTACGTCGAATACGTGATGTAAGTAGTAATAATAACCATTAAAATGTTCATTTAATTATTAACAAATTTAATTTTACTTAAAAACTTGTTTTATCTTTAAATAAGAGCTAGCTATAAATACTTATATTTCCTTACGATCTATAAACACGAACTTATAAAATAAGACACTGGAAATACATAAATCGATTGTAATTCACGTATTTGTCATGAAACACTTTCTTTCCTTCTTTCTTCGTTTTCAAATTCCGTCGTCTATTAAGTCATAAAGTGATGCTTTAAATTACTAAACTATTTTTATTTAAATATCAATTTGTTTTAATGATGTACAGGTACCTTTACAATAAATATTAACGATTTTGGTATCTTATATTATATTTGAGTCACTATGCACTTTCTAGAATCACTAATCCTTAGTTTTACCCACAGTATCATTGCGAATTTGTTTTCATTGTATATTGCCAGTTACAACAATAATGCTACCAAGAGAACAAAAAGCGGTAATTTTAAAAGATTTAGTGGAAAATGTTTGTTTTCGGAAATAAAACGGAAGTGTAAAAATTTCACTTTTCTTTTTAAGCTTTTAAGATTCGTATTTTGCAGATCTTTCTTTTCTCTTTTCAGTTTTTTTCTTTTAGTTAGAAATAACGGAGTTCCATTTTCTTGTAGTTAGTCAACGTACCGCACTTTCTTCTAAATCTTTTTAAGTTACCACTTTTTGCTCTCTTGTTAGCGTGATTGTTGTAACTTGTTCTTAGCAATACAGAATAAGAATTAATACGCAACGAAACTGTGTTAAATATAGATAAGGGTTGCAACAGGGTTTTACAAGAAAGCGAGTAGGGATTGAAATATACGATACCAATATTGTTCATTTTAATTTGAAGGTACCTGTAATGATATTCATTAAGATGCGAGAAGAACAAAGCATTTAATAAATAATTAATGGTTTAAATGTACTTTCTCACGTAGATTATTGAAATTTGCCGCAAAATATTAAATCTTTCATTATTTATATACAAAGGGAAAAGATACAAGATGTTTGGGTATTGAATTAATTGTAATTTTTAATTATACCGGCAAAAGCAGGTTTTCTTATATATTGATCGACATTTCAAAGACAGTAGATCTAACAAAATTAGTTGTAAATTTTTTTTTGATTTGGATAAAGAGATTCGAACTTTAGCATTTATACAAAAAAAAATTAATACAAAGAGAAAGTTAGATGCAATATATATTATGCATTTCAATAATAAAAAAATTTATTTATTACATATGTTATTCTATCTCAAACATGTACGCATATTATTCAAATATACGGTAGAATAGGTAAAATATTATAAATCGATGTATTTTGTTACATTGTTTTTAATTGAATTATTATGATGTTAATGATCTTGATACCATTTACTGTTTATTCAGCTATTATTGTTATATTATATCATGAGGTACGGTATCAATTCAAGCATGAAGGAGATTACACCAAGTATTACATGACTGGATAGGCGATTTAATTTCGGTAAATATGGTACACCATTATACGGTGGCGATCGTAAATAGGATAGTCAATATTCTTAATGCTCTACGGAGGATTATTAAAAAGAAAATAAATGGAATATAAAATATTCAAATTAGAGAATTTTGAGCTGATTATCGGAAGTTCTCTTTAATTTTCATGTTGCAGTTAATAGTAAAATAACAATTACTTAAAATATCTCAGGCCATCAATTTTAACTATAAATTAAAATTGTTTCAAAATGCAAATTGTTCCAAAAAATGTTCGAGAAGTCAAATGAATAGAAATGCAGAATAAGTAGCAAGAAAATTATTCCAAAATAAAATTCCCCGTCTTAACATTATAATGTAATGGAAAGTACCTTAAATGCTGTATGTAAATAATATTTCATAATCATACGCAAACTTTTATCTAAGAAATGCTAATCAAAATATTAAGAATAATAGGCCCAGAATAAAATGGATTATTTCTTAAAAATTACAAAAGAGAGATGTGTCCCTATTCTAAATTTCTTTTTATTTGGTTAAAATTAAGTTAATAAAGTCAATTCCTATTAATAAAAGGTTAACCTTAAAATCAAGTAAAGAAACACAGATGCAAAGATTGAAAAAAAAATTAGGGAAAAGGTCAGCAATTTTTTCACTGAGATTTAAATAGTTCTTAAAATATAACTGGTCAAAAGGTCCTTATGATCAGAAGTCTAAATGGTTATATATTCGGAAAGGGAGAAACGTTGAATTGGCATTATAATAAAAACTATATTTACATACTGAATTGGTCAAAATGTTGACTGGACGTTATTAGGCCAGAGAATAACAATGTTAAATGGTCGGTCATAATGCACAAAGCTGTGCATCAAATAATACATTGTACATCCAAATAATTATTCAAATTAGCAGATGTCACAATTTTTCTGGGATCGAGATTTTCAGATATATAAGGAAATGTGAAAATGCACGATATTGCATAAAAATGCCATCGATTTTACAACGTGATTTGGGACTTATAAAACTAGCATTAAGCAGCATAACATGCAACAGGTGTGTTGCTGAAAATCTCGATTTTTAGCAAATTTTTACATCGGTAGATTCTTCAATAGAATCTACCGATAGAAAATATAAATTTTCCATTCCGGAGCTTATCCATTTATTAATTGTTTGATTGCGGGCTGTTATTCTGTAGAACTCGTCGGGTACCTTCGTTAAAACTTTTAATTCCATTTGGTTGGCCGATTGACACCTTCTACAGTTTCATTGAGTAGATTAGAGAAATAATCAGTCCATCTATCAGTTTGTTCATTTTCCATGGTAATTTAACTTCCATCAGATGCTCGTATAGGACGATTTTCTGAGAAAGTGTTGTTTGCTAGCTTTGACGTCAGGCGGTATGTTTCTTGAGCAATATTGCTATTTGTGGCCTCTTGGGCTTTTCCGCTATTTCTTCGTATTTTATCTTTACGGGCGCTCTTAGATATTTGATCCAACTGGATATAGTTTTTTCGAAGGTTCGCTGATGCTTCGTCATTGTTTTGGTTTCGATTTATTTCGAGTTTTAAAGTTCTACTGCCCATAATGAGTTGCCATCTGGCATACGATATCCATTCCTTTCTGTAATAAGTTTCGTAACCTAGGACACTTTCAACTCTTTGGTTTAAAACGGATACAACTGTGTTCCAGCTTTCGTCGACATTGTTATTTATGTTCAAGAAGCGATTCGATATTAGCCTGTCGTGGATTTCAGCTTTTGAAGCTATTAGTTGTTTCCGCATTGTTCAACTTTTTGGACGGTTTTGAAGCATGTCGAATACTAGCAACAAGTTTTATCCTTACTTGACCCACAGTGCCGGTCTTAGCCTTCTTGGCGTCCTCAGGCAGAGTACTTCAGGGCGCCCCTATTGAATTGAAAATGTGATTGTTGCTCAACAAAAATTCGGCTCGGGCATGCCTTCAGCGCCCAAACCAGCCTGGCGCCCTCGGGCGGTGCCCGACCTCGCACCCCCCAAAGGGCGGCGCTGTTGACCCATTACCATTAAAGTGGTCACAAATATGACCTATTTGGAACAGCAATATGATCTAGGTTCCGTCTTCTGTTATATAGGGGAAACCCATGTTACCTTATGATTTATGAATGTTTAAATGGGGAAAAATGTGCCACCAATTATTAGGTCGTTGTTAGTGCACATTCCTGTGAACATTTCTCCATTTTCGTTCATAGCGCCTAGTTCATGTTTCCCTCTAACAGATTCCCAGTTTTCATTTCTGGTGCCATCTTTTTCGTTCATATCTCTTATTAGAATAACAATATCCGATTTCTTCACGTTTCCAAGTACCTCATTTAGTTGTTCATAAAAATTGACTTCGAAAATGTACAACAGTTCGAAAACAAACTCGAACTATAATTATTCTGTCGAATATTGGTTCCCAGTTTGTCATACATTGCATCGCATTTTTATAAAGTATCAAGCCTACTCCACTGCCGTTGTTTGGCAGTACTTTGGAAGTGGCGGTACGAACTCGCCACGTTACAGTGATAGTCACGGATACTCTAGATTTAATGTAGTTATAACGCCACCCACAACTTCCTAGAGACTTTCGCAACACTGATTGTCGATATTTAGCGTTACCCAAGCTGCACTACGTGAAAGGTGCACGTATACGTCATCTTATTTGTATATTTATGAAATCATATATGTATATATGTTGCAACAGATGTTAAAATAAAACTTGATAATCATTAAATAAATATTATATGTACCAAATTATCTCAGTGTGTTTAGCGGTGATCGATTAAAGATTACCACTATTAAGATACAAATGAGAGAAATTGGGATTTAATGTATGGTGGAGCGGACAGGTAGTGACATATAGTACTTTCGAAAATAGATTATATTGTATTTATTAATATAAATTAATACAAATATTGTCACTATTTAGACACAATTTTGCATCATTCTGAGCATACCAAATTGGAAGAATTAAATCATCAGAACATCATCGGTACCCCTCTGTATGTCTTGTTCTTCTATCGCTATTGCTGTTGCCCCCGCTACAGCACACCACATTATTGTGGGTAACTTTATCCTACTGTAATAAAACAGATCATATTATTGAAAACGTTTATAAATCGCTTTTAATTTATTAAAGTCAGTGATACCAAATGTAAAATTATAAATTGAATATACGAAATCTCCAACTTCTTATAAAAATTAATTATATACAATTTTCATTATAAGGTAATATGACTCCCTGCAGTATTACATAGCCACCCACCACACTATGTTAATAATAATGCAGTTATCACTTCCCGTATTTTAATACGGTTATTTGCATTTAAACCGTTCATCGACTTCTTCAAGCATTTGTTTATTGTGATCATAAATCACAATGCGTAAAATGACTTGTTATATTGTAATATCATGAAATTAACTCATAAAATATTGCTCGATTCATAAAATATCCATGTAAAATTATACTGAATTTAATATCCAAAAAAATCATTTTCAATTTCAGATACCACTTGGTATTGTTCTTCATCTAACGTTAGTATCAACAAAAGCCGTTTTGGACCAAACAGCCGAAGCATCACAAACAAGTAATGTACATATAGCCCAACAGCGAATCGGTTTCGATCATTCGTCGCCAAGCATTCATTTAGATCATGATCATCATCATCACTACCATGAACATCATGACCCAGGCTACTGGAAAAAGAAATTAATATGGAAGGAGGGCTGGAAGAAGATATGGAATCCAGCAAAGAAACAGATATGGAAGCCAGCGTGGAAGAAAATATGGAAACCAATATGGATACCAACACAAAAAGCCGTTTGGAAAGATATCCAAGTGCCGGCATGGAAACAAATATGGAAACCGGTTTGGAAGGAAATTCAAGTACCCGTATGGAAAGAAATACAAGTACCAGATTGGAAGAAAATCTGGAAGCCAATATGGGTGCCAATTAAAGTTCCAGCATGGAAAGAAATTCAAGTACCCGATTGGAAGAAGATTTGGGTACCAGTGTGGAAGGAAATTCAAGTGCCCGCATGGAAAGAAATTGAAGTTCCCGCATGGAAACAATATTGGGTACCGGAATGGGTTAAGGTCGGTATTCCCGGCGAAAAATTCTTAGGTAAAGATCACGATGGATGGGAATACACTAGCCACGATTTATGGAAAAAGAAATTGGTGTGGAAATCACATTGGAAGAAAATTTGGAAGCCGGCGAAAAAACAAATATGGGTACCAAGTAAAAAGCTTGAATGGAAAGAAGATTGGAAACAAACTTGGCGCACTGAAAAGAAGCAAATTTGGGTTGATGACAAGAAATTGGCATGGAAAGAGGCATGGAAACAAGTGTGGAGACCTAGCAAGAAATTAGAATATGTACCAGATAAAAAATTGGAATGGAAAGAAGCATGGAAACAGATATGGAAACCTAGCAAAAAGCAGATATGGGTGCCCGACAAGAAACTTTCATGGAAAGAGGCATGGAAACAGATATGGGTACCAGCATGGAAAGAAATTTGGGTGCCAGGTTGGAAGAAAATCTGGAAGCCAGTATGGATATCGGAATGGTTCCCATCACCCGATCATCATGACCATCATCATGGACATATAGAACATCATGATGACCATCATCATGAACATATAGAGCATCATGATGACCATGAACATCATGGATGGGATCGTAAGGATCAGTTACCAGCCAGTTCTAACAATAAAAATATATTTAAACGAAGTGAAAGTGGTTCGAGTCAACCAAAGAATTTTGTTAGCCAACGAGCGGCAGTAACACCAACACCTGCATCGCCTGTTTATATTCCACCCGCTCAACCATCATCCATTGACAATGGAAAGACAAGTAGTTTTCAATTTCCAAAGTAATAATTAAGTTATTTAAATTAAGTTAATTAATTTTAATCTAATATTATGGACTTAAAATATCGTGTATATATTATTACTGTCGCTATTGCTTTGTTAAGTATTATATACTTGAGCGTGCAGTGGGTTAGGAAAACAAAATGTAACATTGAATGCTAATTAAAATTACCTGACTTATAATTGAATTAAATTAACAGAAAATGAAATTTTCTTTTAGGGCAAGCTTGTTAAAGATATGATATTACTGTTAAAAATTGTTATACGATTCATTACCATTTTATATAATATATATATATATTATTCAATATTAATATGAAATTATTGAATAAATATTATAAACGAATTGTGTATATTTTTTATTTCTTTTATTTAGTCCGTATTTAGTCTAGTATTTTATTTTAGTTAGTTAGTTTTGGAATTTTATAAGGATATATTTTATAATTATCTCTCAGGGAATTTATAAAGCGGGTTATTTATAGACTTACACATTTTTACCACTTATTCCTTTACGGAATATATTTTATTTCTTGAATAATATCCTTTCTGAGAGATGGAACTGATCACTTTCAGGCACAGGATTAAGGAATATACAATGTATAAAGTCAAAATTAACTTAACGTCTTCTCCAAAAAATGCATAACATAATTTCCCTGTTAAAGGAGGGTTAATAAAATTGAAAAACATGTATAGTTTGATTGTAAATCCCACTAAAGTTTGGTAGATCGAGGTATAAAGAGGTAAAAAATATTTCATTAATAAAATTAATATTTATAATTCACATATTTTTCCAAATAAACCATATATAGGTACTCTGATATTTAATAGAACTACTAATAAAGGGTGTCCCAAAATTAACGCAAGATTTCAATTTGGTGCCATTTGTGCATTTGAATTGTTGGCAACCCTAAAAAAAAACAATTCAATTTGATAGCTGAGAGTACAAGAGAGATACAACAACGTGTTTTCATTATTGAACAATTCCTCAAGAATTGGTTACATACAAATTGGACTGTTACTGGTGCTCGATATCGCGACATGAAAACACAGTTCTTTCTGCCGAAATTGGATGATATTGATGTGGCTAATATCTGGTTTCAACAAAACACATGCCACATGCCATTCAGTCCGTGAAACAATTCAATTACTGCATGAGACATTTTCTGGTCGTCTACTCTCTCGTTTCAGGTATCAGCATTGGCGCCCTAGATCGTGTGATTTAACACCATTAGATTTCTTTTTATGGGGTCATTTGAAGTCAAAGGTCAACTATGTCAACCCACAACCACCCGTGCCTTACAGGAGGAAATTAAACGCTGCATCAGCGAAATTAGGCCACATTTATGTAGAATGGTCATGGAAAATTGGGACAAAAGAGTGCTTATGTGCCAGCAATACCGTAGAGACCATTTGCCCGATGTGTTATTCCATACATAACCATATTCTATGTACTTTATGATTCAATAAAAAAAACACGATCTATAGAGTAAAAACTGTGTTTTCTACTTAATTCAAATCTTGCGTTAATGTTGGGACACCCTATATATATTTAATAATGTAATTAGTGAGTTATAGTCACATTGAAAACTGCGAATATTCACTTTTAATCCTCAAAATGCAAGCACAATGGCAAGAATTATATTGAGTTGGAGGAGGAGGCAAATTTTGTTTAAATCCAGTCTTTGCATTTCTGACTCTACTGCGAGTTTCACCCGACTCTCATAATATTGAATATCAAGAAAATAAAATATTGATAATTCGTAGTTGTATTTTTCTAATTTATAATTTTATTTTGGTATTTCATTTTTATATACCACAAAATATACCATATACTTATTTTTAATTCTTGATAAAGGCTGTAGCTTCTTGCTGCGTTGTTGTAGCGTCTTACCATGGGTGTGCCCCCCCCCCCTAACTTTCATGAATTTTTAAAATACATCTTCAAATGAAATAACTATAAATAAACTGCAAACCAAAGTCCACATTGATTGTATATATTTCCTTCTCGCCATTGTAAGAAATAAGATCTTATTCCAGATACAGAAATTGAATATGTTGTGTACATTGTGCACAAATGGTACAGTAATATTTGGCGAAAGAAAGACAATTTTACGAAAAATCGGCAATCATCGGAAGCAGTAAGGCCAAACGTGTATAGTGAGGGATTGTCAGGAGCGTACAGTAATTAGAATTAGGCAGAAGACGAGAAATGTACGTAATAGCTTAGCAAAATTCAGGTAGAAAAGAAATCGGTAAAAGGTTGTACAGTAATGAGGGGTAATTCGGACAAAGCCTAGGGTATTCAAATACCCATTACGCGGATTGACTTTAATTCGGGACTATTTCAGAATTTTTTCCTGGCAGTTAAATTTTAAATAAAACTTTAATTTCTAAAATAGGCTACGATATGTAGAATTTAGTATCAATAAGAACTATTCGAGAATTGTTTCAAGTTTTGTTGGAATATTTGTAAAATTTAAGAAATTTTAAAAATATTCGCAAATTCTCAAGGATAATTTCAGAAACGAGAATTCCTCGATAATGCTCGGGAAAATTCATTTTGGAAAAGATCAGGAATTGCTTTCAAATTTGTTGCTCATAATTTTACAGTCGATGACGACAGAAACTATTCTATAAATTTCTACTTCAAAACGCTAAGAAACAAGCATTATGTAAATCTTGGTAATTATAATTTCTCATCAGTAATTCGCAATTGGAATGTCTATATCAGACCAAAAAATACATTTCTGATGACGAGAAAATACATTCCTGGAATCCAATTATTTCACTATAATTATGAATTTAAAAGAAACTAATATATTTAAAATGGGAATACATAACTATGGGATAAAATGAAGATATTCAGTATACATTTCTAAATCTACGAAATAATTTTTGATAGCAATTTGTTTTAGATCAATAAGGCTGGTTGGATAAAACGTACATTTACATTTGGTCAAAAATGAATTATTTTCGATTTCCGAATTTTTAGAAATTACAAGTATTTATAAAATTGAATTTTAGAAATTTTCATGAAGATCGAATCATGCTAGAAATTTCACTTTCCACACTAATTTTGGGCGTACAATTTAAATTAAATTTTCGTGGTAAGTAAGATATAAGTAAATGATTTCTTGAATTATTTCAATATATACTAGTTCAGGTGTAATCTAGAATTTTTTTTTGTACATTCAAAAGGAAGGGCAAAATAATAACTTAAAATAGAAAGTTTTCATAAGAAACAAGATTTAACTTATCAATAGTCATTTAAAAAAAATTTATTACAAGAAACGAATTAATAACTTAAGAAAGATAATAAATTAACTACATATATAAAATTATTTAAATAAATTCAATATCATCTTAAGGCCTGAATTGTAACTATTAATATTTCGACCATCCGGGCGGTGGTTTTGGTAGCGCCATCCATTCATTAATTTCTACTGGACCCCATACTTTCTTCCAAACAGCCACATATATCTGTTTTGGTTGCCAAGTTTTTACCCATCGAGCTTTCCATATAAGCTTCTTTCTCCAAAATCCATTATCCCAAGGATTTTCCGCATCCAAATGTACAATACTTGAAATATGTAAAATTGAAAATAATTACTGTCACTTCCGAAAATTTATTACTAATAAAAGAAAAGTAAAAGTTATTACTATTAAATGTTATGTATTTATTTTAATTGTGAACGTAACCTAAGTACGTGTTTAAAATAGTAATTAAGTTTAAGACAGGTAGTTAATTGTATAAAAATAAATTGTAGGTTATTGATGAGTTTACCATGGATGCTTTGAAAATTAATTAAAATAAGATCTACGTATAATTATTATATAAAATTAAATTATACAATTTATAAATCTTGCAATGACTTTCAAATTAGTCTTAACAAATCTGCAGTTCTATTAATTATTCAAAGATCATCAATCATTTTTTATTAAGATTATAGAAATAGAAAACGGTATGCAAAATTTCTGAAAAATGATTATTAATTATTAAAACTATTGGAACAAAATCGTATTGGATACAATTTTTATTGTATCGCCTATTCTGCAAATCTAATACCGAGTTCACATTTATCTTGTACTCATAAAGGTTCATAATAAATTTCTTTAAGAAAACCTAATTATGCATTACTTTGTGTGCACAGTTCCACCATTTACAATAGTTAAAGCTAAAACTAATAATCCAACAATTATAATCTGAAATGAAATAAATTAAAATTAATATTGATTGAAATCCATAATCATTAAAGAAATTTATCTTTTTCTGTACCACAAAATTCATTATTCTCTATTCATATAGCAGGAAGACTATAATTAATATTAGAAATTTATTCGCAGTTATTACATCTATTTTTTGCAAATTAACTTAAACAATTAATTTGTTATCATTCGATTTGTGCAATTTTATATGAAAGAAAAACCTTAAATGGGATTTCGGGGGGTGAATGAAATTAAAATAAATATATACGTGTATTTAAAATTTATTATTCAAGACAAAATTATTTCTTTTACTGAAGATGAATTGTAAATTTATCGTAGAAAAGTGAATATTTTTGATAAAATTGAATTATTTATAAGTTCAATGGCGAGAGAGATTTGAATCGAGAATTTAAAACCGATAAAAACTGCATTAATAATAAATCTAATGAAAAGTGAAAAGCTAAATATTTTTGATATTTAGATTTTTTCCTTTAAATATCGATGGTCCCAACTTAAAGTAGGCTAAGTCGAGTTAGCATAGTTTTACGGGAACTACATAAGAAGATCCGTGATATAAAGGTCTACCGACTGTCAAATTTTCATGGCAATATGACGAAAATTCAATTTTATAGAGCAGTTTTAAAAGTTAGAATATTTTGGGTATACACCAAAAGTTCATAGAAAAAAAAAACAGTACACAACTTCAAAGGGTTATTCTGAAAAACTATGTTTCTTGAGTTATTAAATTGGAACCATCGATATGTATATGAAGATAATCCCTCCGTCTTCTTTAGAATATTAATTTCATATTTGATAAATACAGACAGTATAGACATATTAATCGAGAATAAATCATTTTCACTTAATAAATAAATAATGAGTTCTATAATTTAATCTTTAACGATTGTCCAAATTTTCCTACAATTGGATGTACTTAAATTTAATTATCGTACGTGTAGTTAAGTGCAATAATAACATATTTGTTGAATGTTATTTTGCAAATAATTTTAATAATATTTATATACCTACTCTAACCAATTTCTCTGAGTGTATTACTTATAACTACACTTACAATTTTATTATAAAACGGCAAAATTAACAAGAAATATGTACAATATTGAAATTAATTATAGATAAAAGTTAGAACACAACCATCACTACAAGTATAATATTGTAGTTATTTTATAATATTTTAAAATGATAACAATGAAATGAAATAATTAATATAAAATTTAAATAATTCAACGCGATTACCAGTTTTATTTAATCGTTAATTGTACAGCTAATTGAAAAATTTATACAAATTGAATAAATAATAAAAAGAATAAAATATACTGTAATCCTTATATTTGAATATTCAAATTAACTACGTGATAATTAATAAAACGTTAAATAAGACGTACCATACATATTCGCAAATTTTTCTTACACTTATAATTTCAAAAAACATTTCTTACTTAAATCAACTATGTTATAAGCACCCGGTAAATCTTTGAATATTATAAAATTAGAATAGAAATTATAATAAGAGAAAACTGGTATTAACACTTTACAGTCCGTTCACGCGTTTTCGCGCGTTATGGTAGAGGTAACTTTAGCTAAAAAAATATAGGTCCTTTCGATTGATATTGATTGATTGTAAATATTAATAATCTTGGTCTTTATTTATACGTTGCAGACCATTCGCGGAGCAGTTCAGGATTTAAAAATATTTCGAGTTAATCTTTTTATTTTAAATTATATAACAACGAAATTATTTT
>JANTOP010009339.1:0-32498 GCA_027564815.1 Symmerus nobilis
AATAAATATAAATTTAATTATACAAATAAAAATATAATACATAAATTTGAATATAAAAAAAAATATCTAACTAATAGTAAATTGGTAAATATCTAACAAATAAAATATTAATTAATTAATTAATTTTATAAATATACACAAATCGTCACACAAATCGGTTGTTTTCATTCTTGTCAATTAAAAAAATTAAATTACAACATTTAAAAAAATAAGAAATTAATTAATAAAAAAAATTAAATATCGTTTCGGTTGATACGATTCGCAGCCAAATTTTAATATCCACCCAGCCCCAAATTTACAAATTACACTGCCAAAGTATCGTAGGCTGTGAATCCGGTGGCGCCCCCTTGTTGTTGGAATTTTGCTGTGACTTCGTTTCTGTATTTTTTTTTTATTTAATTTGGGAATAAAAAATTTTAAAAATTAATTAATTTAAATAAAAAGTTTAAATTTAATTTTTGTTAATAAACGAAATTTTTTTTCGGAATTTTGGAATTTTAGGTTATGGGTTGGGGATTATTAGAATTTTTAACATTTTAAAACAATCGAATAAAGCTTATTATTTTTTTAAAAATATTTTCTGCGAGTTATATATTGGCAGATTTAATTCGTTACATAATAAAGAGACGTCTGCGAATGAGACGTACTGCAAAAAAGCGAGTTTTCTATAAATTATTTGTCGTAAAAACGATAAATAATTCGGCCTAAAGGAAATGCGCTAAATAAAAGCTAAACAAATATTACTTGCAGAAATAAAGCGAATCATCAGTCTGTCGAATCCATCTGTCTTAATTTACCGTTAAATTGTCTTTCTTTTTTACTTCAAGTACGCCATCTGTAGATGGTTGTTAAAAATGCGGACTACAAATCCATGCAATCTACTTGATGATTTTTAAATTAAATCTAATTAATCTAACTGACGCATGCAACACATAAAGCTGTCTAAAATCTAATTATAATTACGCAAAATTATTCTAAACAAATTCTAATTTAATTATTAATTTTGTAAGCATGCCAAAACTTACGATTTCCTTTTATTTTTAACAATGATGATGTTGGATTAGTGGATGTTAAATTGATTAATTTCAAAATTAGTAATTAATCAGTTTGTTTAAATATTTGTAATGAATAATGAATTGAAATAAAATTAAAAGTATAATTGTTAAATTCTTAGTAACCATTTGTACGCCACATGTTACCGTTATACGGGTAACAAAATGGCCGTTAAAATTAATAGAAAATACAACAAAATCCATTCAAATAAAATTTATTAAAATTAAAAATTACCGTTTCAATTGAAAACTACCGTAACAAAAATGAATGAAATTTAACAGAAATAAAATTAAAATTAAACAAAAAATAATATTTAAATAAATATTAAATTATTTACCTGTCCAATAATTTGCGCATCTCTTCCGTTGTGCGCCCATCTTTCTGATTTGGCAACCGTTTGGCTGTGGGTTGACATTTTATAATAGTTTTGTTTTTTTACGTTACGTTACGTTTTACGTTAATAAAAAAAAAAATAGAGGGAAAATATAAAGAAAAAAAATAAAAACAATAAAATTAAAATTAAAATTATAACTTAATTATTTAAGAAAGTAGATAGGGTAGGATTAATTAATTAAGATTAAAATTAATTAAATATAATTATATGTATTTTACTGAGTCGCCAAATTATTACTATTTTTATTTTCAAATTAATCTTTAATTAAATCTAAATATAATTTCGTTTATACGTAAGACAAGACAAAATATTATTTACACAAACAAATAAATTATCGATTAATGATTTTTTAAATTATAAAATTAAATTAAATGGGGAAAATAAAAAAGACATTTTATTCAGCTCTAAAAGTTGGTGGCATTAATTGCTAAGCCCCTACCTCTTATCTCAATTTAGCTCATGTGAGCAAGTCCCATTAAGGGAATAAGGAACTGAGAATCATCAAAACTAAATAAGATAAATTCACAATTCTACTATAAATAGAATTTCAGATTTAGGACATCTAAAAGTGAGATTCTGGAACGGTAAGATCCGTCTCGCCAAATTTTATCAAAATATTGCCAAATCATTGACTATCCAACGTATCAGAATTTTCAAAATTTCAATTAATTCCATTTTATTGAAATAATTGGATTGAATTAAATTGAAATAAATTACGAATTAACTTAATTGAAACCTAAATTACCCTAACCCCCCTAACTGCCCAAAATTATTTTATTATGTAATTTATGATCAGCAGGGATGATTTAGGCCGCAAAATATCGCACATTTTTAATTGATCGATTTTTGCAAAAATTCATTAGCCGCCTGAAATTTTGCGCAGGCAGTCAATTTGAGAAATCAATTTTTAGTTGTTATTTGTCGAAGCTGCATAATCGCAGCCCCGAAAACCATTCGAAATTAAGTAATTTCGGCAGCTAGAAACCTAAAATTTGGCACAGATATTCTGAGAGGTTGTAGAATTCTATCCATAGACATGCTGTAATATTTCTCTATTAAACGAGCAATTTCCAAAAATTAAATTGAGAACTTGAGTAAGCGTGAATTACTACTCCAAAAAACGACCCAAATCGCAATCTATAGCCCAGTAAGTAAATAAATAGTTGAATCAAATATAAGGGTACATTTAGAAATCGTAATCTCGGAAGTTTCTCAAAGAATCCGATTCAAGTAAATTTTATCTGATACAAAACGAATGGGTCTTGTAGAATCTAGAATTTCATTTTGATATCTAGTCCGGTTCCGGAGATACTAAATCTCAAAATTTATATATTTTTTATTTTGATAGACTTCCAAAGATCCTTCGAGAAACTCAATTTCTCCCATAGAACTAATATTCAGAAATAATATGAATCGATTCCCAACAAACCTATCCTTCGATTGGTTATCAGATCAATTTTGAATTCCCACCCGTTCCGGAGATATACGCCCCCTATTTAGCTCGAAATTCATAGATTTTCATGCAGAGTTGGCGAAATAAATTAATTTTTTTCTAGGGGATGGGGGAGGGAATGCTTAACTTCTTGATTTCTTAGAATAGTTCAAGGATGAAATGCAATTGATAGCAATTTTGGTCCGATAATCTTTCTCCTTCTTCAACTTTCGAGCCTCCGAAAATTGGAAATTTCGTACTTTCAAAGGCTCCTCAACGGGAGGGGGTAGGAGATTTCGACCCAACATTCCAGGGAATGCTTCTCCAGGATGGGACAAATTTGGGCAAAATGGGAAAAAATGAGGCAAAAATTCGAAAAATTTAATTCTTAGTTCCAATCTCCCGTAGGACAAATTCAATTCAGCTGCGATATGCAGTTTATGTATTAGATGAATAAGGGTAGGTGAATAGGCGGCTAAAAAGCACACCCCCAATATCATAAGTGGTAGTTTTATCAGTTATATTGTGTATGATACCGTGGCGTAGTGGTAGCGCTTCGCCTTTCAACGCATCTATCACACCCAGGTGTGGCGGGTGATGCTTTAAACACGTACCTTGGTTCATGTGTTTAAAATAAAATAAAAAATTTGTCCTATGGGAGATTGGGACAAAGAATAAAAGTTGTCGATTTTTTGCCTCAATTTTTCAAAGGCATAGTTTTTTCCAACTTCGTCCCACGGATATGAAATTTGGCATATGGGAAGTCCCAAACCTGCGGAAACATTCCCTGGAATCTTGGGTCAATATCTCCTATCCCCTCCCCGTAAGTTGCCCCTTAAAATACGAAATTTTCGGTTTTTGGAAGCTCGGAAGTTGAAGAAGGGGAGGGATTTCCGGACCAAAATTTATATCAATTGCAAGCTACATCCTTGAACTATTCTCAGAAATCAAGAAGTCAAGCATTTCCTCCCCCTTTCCCTTGAAAAAAATTTATTTCGCCAACTCTGCATGAAAATCTATGAATTTCGAGCTGAAAGCAGGACCTGTATCTCCGGAATGAATGGGAATTCAGGATTCATCTTCATATTAATCGAAAGATCGGTTCGTCGGTAATCAACTTAGGTTATTTGGGTATATGTATCATATGGGATAAATACGTTTTCTGGAAGGATCTTTAGAAGTCTACTAAAATCAAAAATCCACAAGTTTCCAGAGCTAATATCTCCGGAACGAAGCTAGATATCTAGATGAAATTTTAAGTATTTGAAAACCTACTGAGATTGAGAATTTTGAACTTACCCTTACATTTCAACCAATTTTTCATTTCCTGGTCTATAGATTCCAAACCGAAAGGCATAGGGAACAACTGATTTCAAATCGTAAACGTAAATCTACTACTCCAAAAAATGCGGACTAGACGTATAAGATTGTAGGCTATAATTTTGATTAGAAAAAGAGCAAGACCATTAACCGAAGAAATAAAATTTTCAAAAACTCGCTCAGACATTTTTTCTTTTCTAAAATCCTGAATTTTAGTTTACCTCACCAACTGTTTAGAAAAAAATGTTTAATCAAATTGACCGATTTTTTCAAAATTTGTTCCATTTGAAATTTTTGATTCGAAAAAGAACAAGAAAATTAACTGATTTTTTAAAAGCTCATAGCTCGCGTTATTTTTAAAACGTTATTTTTCCGAAATCCTGAAATTACTTTTTAGTTTGCCTCACCAAGTATTCAGGAACAAGCTTTCAGGGAAGTCGAGCGAAAAAAATGCATTTAAAAATTATGGTCAAAAATGGTCGCAGATCGTCGCTCAGAATATTTTGTCCTAAAATTAATGGAATTAGTTTCTAGTTGTCGCAGTTTTTAAAAATATCGTAAAATATCTGATTAAATCTAGGGAAAGCCCTAAGTGAGAAAAATCTTCGAATTTCTCCACCATTCAAATATATTAAATTCCTGGACGTTTTCTTTACCTAAAAGAAGGATCTTAAATTTCAGAACAGCTGAAATTTTAGATAGACGAGATAGCCTTAATTTAACTACTGATATCAAGTCGTTTGGGAGAAATAATTTTACTGGAAGGATCCTTAAAAGTCTACCGAAATATAAAATTCGAAGGCCAACAATTTCTGGAACGGAACGAAATACAGCCAAGTCCTGAAAGCGCTTTGGAATCGAAAAATGAACGTGAAATTTGTAAAATATTATCCAGAAAATCCACAACCACATCCACATCAAACGCATAAATTCCCAGAGGTTAAGATATGGCATCAATTAAGGGAGTCATAAAGGAATGCTCAGAAAGTCTATCATCCCTACTATGGAGCCTTGCAGTTAACTCTCTAATAACGCAATTAAATGACCTATAGTTAGAGCCTCTAGTATCTCTAGAATACGATAACGATATTTTGGAGGCCTCGCCCAATATACATTACCTTGTATTGTGAACTCCTCGAAAATTAAGCAAGTCATGCTGAGGGAGAAATTTTAAAAGCAGATAATTTCGCTGTCTGAGGTTGCAATTTGAATTGTATTGGAAGGGGCAGACTAGAGCAAAAATATGTCTGTCACTAAATTCAAAAGACTAAGCTACGGGATTTTCTGGACTGTGACAACTTTCTCTTGGCATATGTTCAAAAGTTTCAGGCAAAAATCAAAAGGTACTCAGAATCTAAGATATTAATTTTAGCATAATCGAGGAGTAAATAAAAAAAACAGACATGTTGATGCAATGAAAAGATCTTGGTTATGAAATAAACGATTAAATAGCCAACAATTATTTTGAAAATTAAAAATGACTGCAACATAAAAGAATATGTTCAAAAATAAATATTAAAAATGATGATTATTTTAGAAGAATTATTTTTAAGTAGCTTTGTTAACACACACAATTGATTTTTGTTAATTTATTAATTAATCGTCATGCTAATCAAAAGTTAGACACACATTTTGAAAAATTCAAACCAAATCAAATGTCAAAAAATTAATACAAATGTCAAAAATATCAAAAATGGGAATGAAATGTATGGATGATTGGATGAATGAATGTTGATGAATCAAAAGCATAACAAATTTTTAATTGTTTAGTTTTCATTCAAAATGATTTTAAAAAATGGTTGGTTTCCCTTATCAGAGTAATGAATGAAATAGATGAACGTCAATTATTGTCTCGGATGAATGATTCAATCGGAAAAAAACCGAAAATAAAAACTGTTCAAAACTAAACGACTTCTAAACTTTCTCTCTCTCTCTTTTTTTAACAAAGTAGAAAATTACGGAAACATCCAGAAAACTAATTTGTACGAAAAAATTTACAACAAAATTTCAAAAACAACAATTTTATGCCAATAATTTCAAAACAAATTTTAAGACCAAAAAATTGTCACGCGGATAATTTGTTTTAATGGATCAAAACTCACCATCATCGTCTCTTTCTGTTTTATTTGATTTTTGTTCAAACAGAGAAAGAGAAGAATAAAGAAAAAGAGAAAAAGGAGATGAAAAAATGAATATAAAAACAAAATTTTGATTTTTTTTTATACTAGACTAGACTATAGACTAAATTAGCTGCCTAAATTAATCGCTGGATCACTGCCAATCCCTAATATTCATTTTCAAAATAAAAACTCAAATTTTTATTTCGAAACTTACCGCCATAATTTCCACGCGGTCCATGATCACGATCACATTCCGCTTCCGATATCTCATTGCTCTCCTTCGAATCGTTAAACGATGAATTGCTTGTGTCGTGATTACGTGGAGGTGGTGGCGGTGGTTCCGGTGATCCATTTGGCATATTACGTGTAGATCCTACGATCGTTTCAAAAATTAACCGAACCGATTCGTTTCGAATTTAAATGATTTACTTACCGACACTTCGTCGTCCAACTGATCCCCTTGAACCATAATGATCGTACGGGGCACCATATGGAGCACCGTATTGCGAACCGTACTGATCTTCTTCCGGTGCACAATTAGCTGGATCATCATATTCGGGTCCTTGCCCATATAATGAACCACCTTGGGAGTTAACTCGAGTGTATCGCCGCTAAAAAAAATAAATTTCAATTAAAAACGGTCCATGGAAATTGGATGATATAATTACGTATTGATCCTCTTCAGCACAATTAGCCGGATCATCATATTCGGGTGCCGGTGTATATATTGAACTCTGTCCCCCTTGGCTATTCTTTCGTGCGTACCGATTCTGTCGTGGCATCGATTGTGAACCGGATCGAGAATGTATGTGACCGGGATGGGTTGGTACGCCGCCAACAACAGCACCTGCCGGTCCCATTGTACCGGCATGACCGGCCGGATTCATACCATTTTGATGGGGGAACGTTTGGAAGTTCATCGCTTTCGTGGGATCCATTTCCTCACGGAAACCGAGCAGGTGGAAGGTTGCGTACGGACAGATTTCATCCTCCATACCTAACCGGAGGCCAGAATGAAACGAAGGAATTAGTGGGAGGGGAGTTAAATCGAATCGAGTACCGAGAGTTCAAATAATCAAACGTTTATTGGTTAATAAATTTTTTTTTAATTTTATATTTTAAATATTAACCAATAGATGTTGGATTTAATTTTTAATTTAATTTTTAATTAAGATTAAGACAAGCCTAGATTGTTAATATTTTAATTATATTTTAAGGAGATTCTGCAGATAAGATCTCGATGTTAGTTCTACCAGCACTCCGCAAGTAAAAAAAGACATTTTTGGAACTAAAAATTGTTAGTTTAATTTAAAAAATTATAAAAAATTAAAATTAAAAAAGCCAATTCCAAACCAAAAAATAATTTTTTTGTAATTTTGAGAAAACAAAAAAAAAAAAAATCAAAATCAAAAAAATTAAATCTACCTGGCCGGGAATGGTAACACTCATCAGATCCGTGGTAGTGATGACGGGGTATCGGTGGTGGTTTCAGTTCCTCATACAATGGGCGACGGGGATCCCAAGTCGAATGATTCGAACGGATACTACGGGCTATTAGTTTGACATACCCGCAACGATTCGGGTCAAATTATCAAAAGGGTTAATAGACCAGCGAAATGATTTTTTTTTTTTTTTTTTTCAAAAAAAAATTCAAAATTAAATAAATGAAAAAATAAAACATAAAAAATATTCGTTTATTTTGTAAGCAAAAATTATAATAAATTAAAATAAATTCCAATTAATTTGGAAGGAAACATGTGGCGACAGGGGGGTGAACGGTTAGAAATTCTAGATCTGACAAGAAGGGAATTTGATTTTTTGATTTTCAAAAATAATTTTTAACACAACTTACACAACAATGTAAGAGAATTTCTAAATAAATTGGATTTTATTTTTAAAATTTATTATTAAAAAAATATGTGTATTTTTACTTATTAAAAAACGACATATTTTGCTTACTTATCACTGTACCTCGTTTAATACGATCGCATGTATTATAATTAGATCCGGGTACCGGCGGTAATTTCCGATTTGGTGGTGCAATGTAACCCAATTCATCTCGTAAGTCTGGTCGACGTTTGTCCAACGTTGCTCCCGGTCCCATCGATTGATTATAAACTACATCGTCTAGAATTAATTAATAGGCCCATCTAATTTTTCTTTGATTTCCAAAAAAGATGCTTTTGTTACCAGATTTTTTTGGCGTCAATTTTTTTATAAATATTTTTTTTTTTTGTTTTGGTGCAGTTTTGAACATTTCGAAACGGATTTTTAAAATTGCAATTTTTTAAAACAAACAATTAAATATATGAAAAAAAAAAAATAATACAAACAATTTTCCTAGTATTTTGAAAATGCAATGCAATCAAAAATAAAATGTTTTCAAAAATCTATCTATTTAAAAAAAATCAAAATCAATTACAGCTATTGCATTTTTATATTTTTTACAAAAAAAAATAATCTTTTGGTGCGATAATGTGCGCTATAAGCATATATATATTTACTAGTATTTCTTTTAAATCAACCACACCAATTCTTTTAACGGCTTCGTTACGTTATACATATCGTTACGAATCAAAAAACCTATAAAAAAAAATCAAATTTTGTGCAAAATTCCAAATATCTTCTCTAAACTAATTGCTTTAAAAATAAAAATTAAATAAAAACGACTTGAAGCAGTTTTTATCGCTTATTTATAAATTTAAAAAATTCAAATGTGTAAATAGCGCTTTACGACTTACTTATATTGGCGATAATGAAAGCATCTTTTATCAAAATCTAATGATATAGTTTCTTAGAAACGATAAATTAAAATTAAAATACATACGATAATCTAGTACAGCACAAAAAATATAATTTACTTTCATTCCAAAAAAATTAACAATTAAAATCGAGTTGGATTTTTGAAAAAAAAAATTCGTTTCTATAAATACCCTAAGCAAAATCTAATTTTTAAAAATATAACTTGGGAGATAACCCCTTAAGGTTTTATATCATTAGGTCTATTGAACCATCCCGTAAATGGATCGTAAATGAAATTTTGAAATTTAAAATCCTCCTTTTTTTGGAAAAGTGACAATTTAAAAATTTCGTTCGATGAAGACCCTTACCAAAATTCGCGGGTTGATTTTTTTTAAATTTTTAGAAATTACTTTGTTCACTATTCATTTTGGAACAAATCTACGTAATTAGATTTTCCAAGTGCCGAAGAAAATATTCGGAAAATTTGGTATCTATACAAAACGGTCCGAAAAATAATCAAAATTACAAGCAAATTTTCATTACTTAAATCGATTTTAAAAATATAACTTTTGGGATAAGCCCTTAAGGTATTTATATCATTAGGTTTGTTAAACCATCCCCTAAATGGAACGTAAGTGAAATCTCAAAATTTAAAATTTTCCTGGATATTAAGGACATTTTTTGGAAAAGTGGCGATTTAAAAATTTAGTTCTAAAATTCGGGGGTCGATTTTTTCAAAACTTTGAGAAATTAGTTTGTTTATTATTAAATTTAGAACAATTCTGCGTAATTAGATTTTCCAAGTGCCGAAGAAGATATTTGGAAAATTTCGTATTTAATATTTAAATGAGATTTTCTCAGTCTCTTTACCCGATATAGAAGCACAGATCGGACTTGCTCAGTACGTACAAGTCGGAAAAACGTAAGAGAATCGGAAAAAGGTCGATCAAAAGCGGTAAAAAGCATCGATAAGCAAAGGAAAAAGTCATAAAAAATCAGGGTGTAGTCAGAAAAGTCGGAAAAATTCGAAAAAGTTTAGAAAAAGTCAAAAGAGTCTTGAAAAAATTAGACAAAATGATTAAAAGTCGAGAAATTTTTTTTTCTTTAAATCTTCGGCTTTCTTAAAAAATTGTTTTTAATGAATCTTTATGAAATATTTTTTAATAAAAAATTCTGAGCGCACTTGAACAAAATATGTTGAGCTGTAGGGCCCCGTTAAACTATTCACGGGCCCTAGGGCCGATTTTAATTTCCGGGCCCGTGGATTTTAATCTCCGATTACCCTCTAACCCACCCTGTGTTGGACGACTAACTTTATTCATTTTCAATCCAATTTCTTTTATTTAAATGAAATTCGGAACTTTTGTACAGAAGCTCTGAATAAATTAAAAAATATGTAAAAAAGCTTTGTTTCCAATAAAAATTTTTACTTCTTGAAATTTAATATTAATCCGAAATATTACATTTTAATCAAATCTGAAACGTTCCTACAAAAGCTCTATAAGAGCTTTTAATATTCAACGAAAGCTATAACTTTGGGCTGTAATTTTATCCGTATTGAAACCTATCATCCAAATAATTTCACTGTAACCAAACTCATAGTATTGAGAAAACCTCTGCATAAACTCAAAAGCTCAGCGTCAAAAGCTTTAAGTTTTGAATAAAATTTTATATGTTTTCAAATCTAATTTTTATTTGAATAATTATATATTTTAATCAATTCTGAAATTTTCTTAAGAAATCTTTAAAATAGCTTAAAAGCTCAAAGAATGGTTTGGGTTGGGGACCCACTTTTATTCGTACTAACACCTATTTTCCATCCAAATAATTTAGCTGCGACGAAATTAAAAATTTTACGACTTAAAACTCCACATAAACTTAAAAGCTCAGCGAAAGCTTTAAGTTTTGAATGAAATTTTATAGGTTTAGAAATCTAATTTTTAAATTAAATTTTAATGAAATCTGGAATATTCGCATTAAAGCTCTAAAAAAACTTAAAAGCTCAAAGAATGCGTGGACTCATTCATTTTGCCCAATATAACCAAAATTGGATTATTAAATATCATAATTCGGGTCCCAACAATTTACGGCCCTAAACTGTTGTACGGAAGACGCGGAAGCAATCTTAACGAAATGCTTAGATATTCCACACAATTAGAAGCGTAAATCCGAACACCACAAGAAGTCTGTAGGCCATCGAATTTCAAAGGCCTTTTATGAGTCAAAAAAAGTGTTACTGAAAGCGGTGCGAATATCTAAGAATTTAGGACGAAGGTTACGAGAGAATAAAATTTGGTTAACGGACTTTAATTCCTACAGACAAATCTCCAACTACAAGCATAGCGCAAACAAGAAGCAGATAGGGTAGATCGATCTCACTGGAGGCCTATCAGCCTATCAGCAGTTATCTAAAACGTTGTGAAAATCGATAATGATTCTCCAAGCGCTAAGATCTCTACAAAATTATTATATAAATATAGGAGTTCAGTCAAACTCACATGACCAGTTTTTAGAAAAATAATTTCTTAAATAATTTCAAAAACTAATTTTGTTTCTATTTTCTAGATCGATTTTTCAAAATTCTTTTAATAAAACATCAAACAGCTAATTAGTGCGAAATTTTGTGATTTAATAAAAAAAAAATGCAAACCAAAAACAGGGAAAAGAATTGCTTGACTTATTTTCTATTTTGATGAATTTGTGCGAATGATTCTTACAAAACTTAAATATTAAAAATTAAAAAATTCCAACTCAATTTTAAACGCAAAATAAAAAATGTGCGCAAAAAAATTGTTCTTCTTCAAATAAAATTTTAAAAGCCGAAAAATTGTGTTCAAAAATTAAAAAATTATATTTTTTTTTTAAAAATCACACGCATACACATTACACACTCTCCAAATCCAAAAAAAACATTACAAACTTATCGTTAATATTAATCTGACTCAAAGTCAAAATTAACATTAAAAATTGTAATGTAAAATTTCATTTTTCCAAAAATAGTAGTTTTTTATATTTAAAAAAAAATCTTTTACTGGAAATTGTTTGTCTGTCACGCCGCCAAAACAAAATTTGCTTGCATTTAATTTTAAAAAAATTAGAAAATAAATGTTGATGAGATGAAACCTACAGTAAACATCCTTCGGCCCACCTCTGGCATCGTCACCACGTCGTCGGGTAACCGCAACACAAATCACTAGTATGCCAACGGCAACAACGATTATAGTGGCAATTAGCGGTACCATAAAGTTTAAGTCCAACCAATCGGGCATCCATAACATGTACCGTTTACCATTTATATCTTGTACACCATTTAATGGCGGTACCAACGTACCTTTTTTTATTTATTTATTTATTTATTTATTTATTTATCAGGTTTCCATACATACCATCCAGTCAATATTTTATTAAATTTAATTAATATTAGAGCACACAGGTTTTTTTATTTTGGAACGTAAACCAAAAAAAAACGTAACGAAGAGAGAAAAAGAAAAAACGAAAAAAAGAGAGAGAAAAAAAACGAATTAGTAAATAGTTGTATCTCACCTTTGTGATGATTTCCTTTGCTACGAAGGACACAAATGACAATAATTGCTATAATAATAACTAGGACGGCGGCTACAACGGGTACCACAAGGTTCAAATTGGACAGGATGATGCGTATTGTATCCTCGGCAGTGAGATGGGGTAAATCACGGGAGGGTGCAATCGTCCCTGAAACAACCAATTTAATATTGCGATATTTCTCTAAAAATCTCTTTCGTTTCTTCTTTCGATTTATTTTTTATTTTTTTTATTTTTTTTTAATACCAACAAATTTGGAAGAATTTTAATTAATTTTAATTTATTTCGTTTAATTTTGATTTGATGGGAATATTGGATTAATATTTAATTTAATAGTAAAGGATTAAAGTAGACGTTTAAAAAATAGAGTCTGAAATTGATAGGAAAGAAATATAAGTTTTAAATTGTGTATATTTAATATTTAATTTCCTTAATTCAAAAATTAAAAAAGAAAATTATGTGTAAGTATAAAAATGTTATATTTTTGAGAATGAGATGAAAAATTAATTAAAATAATTTTATAAATTCAAAAAAAATTTACAAATTGTACAAACATTTTGATTGTTTTTAATTTTGCTTAAATATTGATTTTTTAAAATTCGGTTGTTTCAGGGAGAAAAATAATTTTATCTTTTTTTTATATATTTGTCTAAATTATAAATAAAATTAATAGCAATTTTTAATTCATTAAAAAACTGTGCATTTAAAGAAAATAAAATTTTTCAAATAGTTAATTTGAGGTGTCAAATATTTATTTTTAATTATCGGCCATTACTCCTTACCCTTAAAATTAATTTATTATTAATTACCCTTAACTTTAAACTAAGCTCATTATCTTCTAATTAGTAGTGATAGGAGCTGTCCTTCCAGTCGAAATTACATGAGACCTTATCTGTATATTGAGAAGATTTATGAGAAATCTGAATTTATTTCTATATTTCTACACCATTCCTTTACATATCGTCCGAAATATCAGCTTCCTAGCATCCTAATTATATTAGGTCCCCAGTATAGATCTACAATGGGTTGACCTAGGGTTAAAAAAGCGTTAATCGTCATGGTTTATGTCCGTAAATGTCTCGGAACGGGAGTATAATGACTCCTAGTTTAACCCGAAATGTACTACGCTAAGTTAGAAATACTCTTTGACGTCTGTTACCCTATTATGCCTATTGACCTGTGCCAATTATTCGCCTATTAACCTAATGCCATATATTAAAGAAAAATAGGAATTAAATAAATTATAAAGAGAGTGAAGCACACCCTATTGTGCATTCGCATCCTGCAAGAATTGCCTAAGAAGTGTATCATCGAAAAGTAGTTATAAACATTTGCACCTCTCCTGAGAGATGCCAATCTTAGGTATGTTAATGGCTCAGTTCAATGGCTGTTCTTAGATTTGGATGCAAAAACAAGAGCTCATAAGCTAACGATTTAATTTTTAGGAAACCCAAATAATTCATGTTAATGGATAAAAAGTATGAATTCTACGTTGAGAATGACTCTAAGACGTTACCCAGACCTCAATATTACACGACACGTATTGAAAAAAATGTAGATGGCTCAGAAAGGTATATATGGACAAATTTGGTCAGAAGGCCCTTATTTGGCAGGCTTCCTGTGGATTTAATTAATTTTTCTTTCTACAAAGGGTACAATTAACGCCGCTGATTTAAGAAGAATTAAGAAGGCTGACTGTGTACAAAAAGGACATAATCCCACCCATATTTTGATCGGATTTGGCATCTACCTATTTTGCCAGGTCGATAATGGGCAATTATGAAAATATGAATGAGGAATTTAAGAGAAATTGATCAAAAACCAGAAAAAATTTAAAGTTTAAGACAGCTGAGAATAATCTCTTGAAAGTGTATTAAATTCGTGATAAAGGCATCGCCTGAGCTGAATGTTTTAACCTTAAGTCTCTGGGCAGAATTTAATGAAATCAGGAATTGCCAGGAATTGAATTTGTAAACCTTACAATTAATAAATTATTTTATTAAATAAAACGCATCTTAATCAATATTAAGACATACTTAATTTTTCCTTAATATTTCTATAATTTTTGAACGTTCTGCTGAGTATACTTGTATATAACAGGGGTGCTCAGCGCCTAACGCCAAGGGTATTTTTTTACCCCCATGACAGATTACATGATAGGAAACTAAGATGTAAGGAAAATCTCGTACCTAGATATCAGACCACTTTCGTGGAGGATAACGTTATAATGACAGTCGATAGTCTCAAACGTAAATTTTCAATATAAGTCAGCGGTAAATCATACTGCAATACAATGTTACCAAATCTATCCGAATGACACGTCCAAAATGCCGAGAGGCCTAGTGGCTTTAAAAGCCAGGAGGTAGAAGATGGAATATAGAAGATTGAAGATTAGAAGATAGAAAATAGAAAATAGTAGATTGAAGGTAGAAGGTAGAAGATAGAAGATAGAAGATAGAAGATAGAAGATAGAAGATAGAAGATAGGAGATAGCAGATAGATGATAGAAGATAGAAGATAGAAAATTAATGATAAAAGATAGAAGATAGAAAACAAGCGAAGCGATACAACATATAAGATAGAAGATAGAATGTAAGATAGACTACCGGGCTAAACTCTTTCGAAGGAAACAAATTTTAATATATACAAGAAGGTGGGCACTTTCAGATTGAATGGTTGAATATCTCATAGCTTGTTAATTTTTAATTGTTTTTTTTTCGGCAGGCGATAGAGAATTTTATGGAGATTTAAGTGGCTATCTACCATATCCAGAAAAGGCCAAAGCTCGAGTTATTTTATTCCAGTGAAAGATCAATCATTGAAGCACAAACAATGGAACACAATTAGAAGATATGGTTTTAACAAACAGCTAGAAGGTGGAGCTACAGCGCACACTGCCAGGGCGCCAAACGTCCTCATGATGAGGCTGCGCCCTGAAACCTTGCAGAAAGTCATGGAAAAAGCTGATCTTCCACTGGAATTAAATAACTCCATGAGTTTTACTTTTTTCTGGATATGGTAGATATCTATTTAAATCTCTAAAAGATTCTCTAAAACCCGCCTATGACATATTCAAATCCTTCAGTCTAATAGTTCCCATCCTGTATAATAACAATCAACAGCTATTAATAGCTTATTATCCAGATCACTTTTGAAACCATCTACACATTCTTTCATCAGCGATCATAGAAATTCTGGTTCATGCGCAACTTCCAATAGAAATTAACTGCCTGAACTATAACAGCTCTCTTAGAAGTTCAGTAATTGATATTAAGACTATTACTACTACTACTTCTATTACTAATAAACCGTTAGACGAGCTCAATCAGAACCGCCATAACAGCTCAATTCACTTTAGGCCAAAGTTAAATGTCCTTATACTTTGACTATAATTTTATTTGACTATTTTGACCTCAATAATTGTAATGCAGATTTCTTTTTCAGAATAAAATATAATTCTAGTATCTCATAGCTCTCAATCTACATAAATTAAAGCTTGGCCTTGCGAGTCATAATGTCGCAGGATTACTTTGAACGATAACACCTTAACATTATATCTACAAGTTCCCCTAGGTGAGATGGAGGAGAATCGGTCCCCAGATTACAATTTTCTTGCTGCAGGTTGAATCTCTATCTCACAGCTAATACAGTCAATTGATATTTTTAAGATTTGAAAATTTACAGGCTCAATTATGTGCAAGTAGAACGGGGGGTTCCGGCTATATGCTTTAACCAATACTTATCTGTATCCGCTAATTTCTTCTGAATAGCAGAAGCCCTTAAATTAAAGAGGCAGAATAGAGAATCGAAACTGAATGAATTTATGGTTTGTTGTATTTCAATAATAAATCTCAACAAATTCCAAATGAAGAGGCTTTGCAGAATAAGGAATTTTCATTTGGCATACGGCTTTCCTTGCAACAGAGAGAGCCTGATTGGCAACATTAGATTTTCATCTAAAAAAAATAAATAGAAAGAGTAGAGGTGTATTGCCTCCTTTCATGTCAAGCTTTGTGGTAGACACCCTCCCTAATTATAATTAATTAAACTTGCTATGTCGAGAAGTCAATATGGGCAATATAATTAACTGGGAGCAGAAATTAATATCTAATAAGACACTAAATTCTCAATATCGATATGAGAGTTCGCCACCGAATTTATGTCCCTGTGCGCCACTCACTTTTTAAGAGTTAGCTTAACAACTGATATGGCGTTGGTTAGTGTTTACATCTACAAAATGACACTCTCTAAATATTTTGGGTTTTACAAGCTGGAGAATGTCACGTATGATCAGGACTGTTATAGGACTGAAGGACTAATGAATAATCCGGCTTAAGGTACTGTACGATCTGAACTGAAAATTTAAACCTTTTCATCAAGCCACTATTAACTAATTCAGTTAACTCAACCCCTCAATTTTTAGACTGACAGTTTTTGGACTGCAGGTGAACTGAAATTGTATCCTCCGAGTCCTCTGCACTTCTAGCAGCACTTGCTGTACTTTTATTACAAGAGTCAATAACAGAGGCAAGAAACCCGTTTTTCTCTGACTTTGGGTGCGGAAGTTGAGAACTAGTGTCAAAGCAAACCTTAGAAACTATCGTTTGTACAAACAAACGCTATGCTTGCCTTGTGCTTGCCTATATATTTATCGATAAATGTCCTTAAAAATGCAGTACTATAATTCGAATCTGCAATTTTAAGTTGGGAACATCAGACAGACCTCTATATATGCATTAACAAATTTTAACTCCCGATAATTGGCAGTTCTGAACTGCAGGGAAACTGTAGGTAAATGGGCGCCTTTTCCTAAATATTTCATTAGCAAGTTGAAATTGGATAAAGCTAATATTTTAAGCGGCATGCGACGACACAAGTGCCTAGATACAATATGCATTGGAATCTTAGCGAGACCTCGAATGGCAGGTTTGAAATAATATAATTGTAATTGTATAGTCAATTTAGTCCCTGTTGTATTTATTCCAGATTAATTACAAATTATTACAACAAATAATTAGGTAATTGTAATTTTAGGTAAGTTTTACGGTCAGGTAAAGGGTCTTTTATGAGTTTCTTACAGTTTTAAAACCCGCAGCAGTCGGTTTCGCAGGCAAAAAAATTAGGTTAACAATTATTACAGCAATTGTTTGGATTTCAAGCGATTCCAAGCAAAATATTCTTAACGCAATCGTCCGTAAAAATAAGGGTGTCTAACTACTTAACGAAACTTAACATTTATATGGATCAATTTGATTATTATCAACCTCAAATTAACTATCATTACTTAATAATATTTACAAATTTTTATTTACATTTATATAAATTTAATGCAAAATAAAATATAACATTTAAGAGAAACAAAAAAAAAAAAGAAACGAAAGAATAGTCAAAATATTCGATATTTTTTAACGAAACAAGAAAATAGGTTTTTTTTAACGAGTATGTGTGTTGGTGAATAATTTATTTATATATAAAAAAAATGTGTGAAGGGAGGTGATTTAATATGATTTCGTTAAAGCAATTAAACAAGGCAATTAAAGGGATATTTACAAATTGGGGAATTTAACTACATGGATAGTCGAAACCAATGACCATCGAAAATCAAAATTTTGATTTTGGATGGCCGTTATGTTCGAAATTCTACAAATAGGATTTTAGCCAGTCGGTTTTTGTCACTTTTTTTTTTGGTTAACAAAGGGAATCATTTAATTTTATATTTTAAAATTTAAGTTAATTCAATTATCAAATTGATTTTTCGATTTGATTTTTTTTTTTGTAAAAAGCCTACAAATCAAAATTAAATTTAAAAAAAAAATACCTACCACCGGTACTGGTTAACGTAGCAAATTCATAATTAGCGGTCGTATAACCAGCTATATTATGTGCATTTATGCGAACGTCATACCACGTCGCTGCATTTAATCCCAAATCCAAATCATAATCACTTTTATGTGGATCGATATTATTTGAGACCTGATTCCAATCAGTGTTACCCCTAAAAAGAACATTTGGTGGTTCGGTTAATATAAATTTTGAATTCAAAATTAAATTACGTTACTTTGTTCGTAATTCAACGGAAAAATGGGTCATCTTACAACCGCCATCTTTAAATTTTGATAATCGTAATTTTACCGACGTCGCTGATGGTTCAATGAAATTCTCATTCTCTGGCGGGATCGGTTTCGATCCTTTCGTTCGTGTTATTAAAATTTCAGAAGCTTCTCCGGTCCCGATACTAAAATTAAAAAATATCAAAATTAATCCGATTTGTTTTTTTGAATAAACGGACACCTCACCTATTGTAACCGGTCGCAAACACCTGATACCTAGATCCGCACAACAAACCTTTAATCGTATATTTTTGATCGACCGGAACCTGTTCCGTTTCCCAGTTACCGTAATCCAATTTATAGTGGAGCGTGTAACCATGTAACGGTGCCGTATCCATTTGATGCGGTTTAATTTTTAACGTTAACGAATCGGTTGTGGTTGCGGTTAACGTTACTTGCGGTGATTGTGGCGGCGCTAATACAATCAACTTATGGGTAATTGAATCTTTAGCTATTGAATTTTCGGCAATGCAGGTGTAGTCACCGGCATCCTCTCGGATAACACCGTTTATGGAGAGGGAACCTTCGATCAATTGCCACATACGTTCGTTTGGTACAAAGTCACCACCACGAATCTTTCGTTAATAAAAAAATTAATGATTATGAAGGAGGGGGTGGGGGATATTTAATTCTAAACTAACCTTCCATGTAATATTCGGTTTCGGATCACCGACAGCCAAACAAGGTAGCGTTACATTCCGTTTAAATGTCGCATTGAATGCATCATCGAACGATGCGATTTTCGCTGGAACCTTTTCACTTGGTAGCGCCACCACACTCTTTGACGGTTGCCCTTCACCGAAACTTGTACTGGCCGTTACCCAAAATTCAAAAGCTTTATTCTTCTCTAAATCCGTTGCCTCATAGCTCATCTGATGCGGAGGGATTTTCTGACTTTTCGGTGGTGTTTCGGAACCCTCATCCTTATAGTAGACGGAATATTGAGAGATGACGCCATTCGGTTGTTCTGGGGGTAACCAAGAAACGAGAATAGCTTTAGCTCCAACAGCTAACGCTTTAACAGCGGTCGGTGCTTCGGGGGCATCCTGTTCGGTTTGACAATGAATTGGAGCGCTACGAACACCATCACCGCCTGATGTTGTTGCCAACACCTGCATCGTATAGTTGGTGTATTTCTTTAGGTCATGCAGCACCGTGTCACTAGAGCTTGTCTTCTTGTAATGTTTGTTCTTATCATCGTACCAGAGATCACTGATCGCATACACAACTTTATAACCTTTAATCACCCCGTTAGCTGAATCAAGTGGTGGGCTCACCCATGACACCCGAATCGTTTGAGACGTTAACGTTGTACACATTGTATCGCTTGGTGGTTGATCGGGCGTACCTTCGGCCGTGTACTGTTTCTCATCATCACTAAATGGTCCCGATCCCATTTTATTGTACGCTTGGATGACCACCGAATATTGCGTGTACGTCTTCAGATTAGTCAACTCCAAATTATACTCTTTATTCTCTTCAATTGAATACTTAACATCTTCGAAATAGAAGCTAGCATTTGTGTTGGCTAATTTGTAACCGACGAAGTAGCCTAAAATTTCACCGTTCCATTCCGAACGTGGTGGCGCCTTCCATGTTACCCGTAAGGAAGTTTGATTGATCGGTTCTACCTTTACATTCTGTGGCTTACCGGATGGTGCCTCTTCGGCCGTTATAATCGAAACAACTTCCGAAGAATCGGAGACTCCAATCTCATTTTCAGCTACTATTCGAATGTTATAAGTGGTCGCTGGGCTTAATTTCTGGATTTGAGCTTCATTTGTATGACCGGGAACGATGACTCGATCCACATCATTCTCCCATGAACCGCGAGACACCTTAAATTCAATTATATATTTCTTTAATTCCGATTTACCGTCATACGGTTTCGCCCAACTCAACTGAACCGATCTACCAGATTTATCTAACACTTTAAGGGCGTACGGCATTTCCGGCACCTCCTGGATAATCATATTTATACTTGAATCATCGCTACCGAATGCGTTGGTAGCAACGCAAGTGAATAGCGCGGAATCGGCACGTTCGGTACGTCGGATGGATAAGCTAGACATAACGCCAGTCGATAATATCTCCTCGCGAATCGTATATCGACTATCTGTTTTCGGATCCAATCGCATATTATTCATATTCCATAAGATACCGATCGGCTTCTCTCCCTTAGCTTCACACTGCAAAACAGCCGGTTCGCTACGTCGAGCCGTTTGATTTCTCAATTTCTCGGTAAATTCGGGTGGTGCCTGGACACTGATTAAGATAACAGCGCTCAGCCCCGAACCGATACCGTTTATTGCTTCACATAAATAGTAACCTTCATTGTTCTTTTGGATGTTATCTATGAATAGGGTCCCTTCATCCACTCGAATGTTATCATTCTGCTTCATGTCCTTATATTCACCGGGCTGGTCCCCTAAAAAATCATTTTCAGCGTTAAACTTACAAAACAGATTAAGAATTCGGAACATTCGGAAAGGACTACCCACCTACAGCTTTTTTCCACGTTACATTTGGTTTTGGGAAGCCATCCGATTTACATTCAACCTTAGCGTCGGATCCTTGTGCAAAAGCTTTATCGGTTGGTTCCAAAATCCATCTCGGTGGTACTGTTTAGGTTAAAAGATGGTTATTCTTCTGAACCTTTGAAAATCTGACTTTTCTAGCGGAGTAATGAAGCTACGGGAAACTGTTTAAATTTGGGAATTGAATCCCTTCATTCAAACGGTTAATAGACGGACTTAAACGGACTGGACTTATTTTTAAATATTTGAAATTCAGAAATGTTTAACCGAATTTAACTTAAGTTGCGAGAGCATTCTGAGATACAAAAAGATGGAATATTGGGTACTTACTCTGTGAATACTGGTACTCTACCGAACCTTCTTGAATGATGATCTGATATCTAGCCTAAAGCCCTAATGTAGCCAAATGATAGGCTCTAACGTTACCCTGATTTCCCTGTATGTACGTTTTGCTACCTAAATCAGATTAATAGTTTTTGGGTTCAGCGATTTTACGCTACCTGTGTCTCAGCAGAACATGCCCATATAATTTGTGGAAGATATTCAGACCTTTTTTCAGCCAATTTAGAAAAAAAGTCGGAAAATCGGGTAAAATTAGGTAAGATTTGAGTGAAGCGTGTAAAAAGCTTTGCTCAACGTGAGATAAAGTCGGGAAAATGTATATAAAGTTTGAAAACTTAGAAAACTTTTAGGAAAAGTCCAGAAATAGTAGGGAAATTTGAAACTTAAAGTTTTCATTGAGCTTCTAAGCTTTTGCGGAGCTTTTGTAGGATAATTTTAAATTTAATTAAAATTTAATTTATTCAGATATAAATTAGATTTGAAAGCGAATAAAATTGCACTCAAAACTTAAAGCTTTCGATGTATTTAGTAAAAGTATGCGAAGCTTTTGTCGTAACATCTTTAGTTTCGTTGCATTTAAATTATTTGAATGGAAAGTAGGTTTCAATACGAATAAAATTACATCTGAAAGTAGAAGCTTTTTTTGGGCATTAAAAGCTTTTGTAGAGCTTTTGTACGAACGTTTCAAATTTGATTAACATTTAATTATTCGAATTATATTATATTACAAAATTCGTATAATTTTATTCAAAACTTAAAGCTTTTGTACAGATTTGTAATTTTATTCAGAGCTTTTGTACAAAAGTTACGAAATTTTATATCAGTCAATGAAATTGGACTGAAAATGAATAAAATTAGTCATCCAACATAGAGCTTTCCATGACCTATTTTGCATGAAATTTTCGTACGAAAAATGTATGTGCGCATAATGAACTTATTGAAGGCCGGAGACACAAATCGGGTCTGGGGCCCGTGAATAGCTTAAGGTGGCCTTGCATTCTGCGATCTTCCCCGATATTTTATGACTTTTTTGGACATTTTTTCGATTTTCCCAAAATTATTTAACTTTCTTAAACTTTTTTAGACTTTTTCGTGACAGATTCCGCGACTAGGTTGACTTTCGGAATCTAACTACCGCCAATAATGGCTTAGGATGTTGATATATTAAAAGGTAATGTGATGACAGATCAAATTGAATCGATCGACAAAATGAAATCGTTTCTCGCGTTGCTCTAAACCAGAAGTAATATAGAATAAATAATTTAAAAATTAACTCTCTAACTTAATCGGAAGAATTTTTCTTAAGAAAGTTGTTCGGGTTTGATTGGAGAATAATTTGTAATCATTAGACTTTCCGATCACCGAGGAAAATTTTTTAGGGAAACAATTCTGACCACTCTATGCGCGGTGAAAGTTCAGAAAAGTCGATAAGATGGCAAGTCGTTCTTCTCAAGACTTCTCTACCATTTCGGACTTTTCACGTACAATTCCGTGATTTATCCACTACGTTTCCGACCTTTTCTGACTTCATTTGATTTTTATCGACTTGTTCTGATTTTTCCTTACTTGTTCCCTGACTTCTTAAAATTTTCCTGACTTTCTCGTTGACTTTTTATGATTTTCTAGACTGTACCCAGCATTCTACCATTTTTTACTGGTTTTTTTTCAAGCTTTCTTCTATTCTTTCGAATTTCTGGGAGTAGAAGTAGTTGGACTTTTACCAAACACTTACGTTAATTTTCTCAGACTTTCTATTTCTATTTTCTAACCTCCTGGATTTCCTGACTTTTTAAAGCTTTCTTCTAATATTTCTTATATTTTATCAACCATTTCCATGGCGTAAAATCAACGAATACACAAAGAATGCAGTAGAAGATAATATAGAGCAGAAAAATCTTTTAACGTTGGAAGGGGTGGCTTTTAAAAAAAATTTGGTTAAGAAAATCTGTTCCTTTTTTATTTACGAAGAAAACCCAGTAATTAGATGTTCCAATCCCCGAAGAAAATTTCCCGGAATTTGGATTTTTCTATGAGACTGTTCGGAAAATGTTAAATTTCTAAGAAAATGTTGTCGATTTTTGAATTCAAAATCCAAAAATTTATTTGGAAAATCGAAACATATTTCAGATATATTTCAGATAGTAAAATAACTTCCCTGAATTAATTTCGGGTACCTAATTGCTTTATGCAAGGTGATTTGAACCTTTGTGTGGAAGGAATATATCTTCTACCCTGAAAAATCACCGTTCTCCTCATGTATCCCATAAAATTAAGAAACGTCGATTTTTTGAAAAATTTTGTTCTACAATATCCTAAATGCACCTATAAGTTTTATTTCGTCTAATCAGATTTTCCGATTCCTGAATACATTTTCGGGGAAATTTAACTTTTCCCCCATAACTGTCAGGGAAATTCTATAATTTGGACGAAATTAAAAAAATTTCCTAAACGGTTGATTTTTTGAAAAAACATTTTTTAATAAAATCTATTTGCCAAAAAGGTAGAATTAATTTGCCATCATTAAATTTAATAAAATTTTTCCTTCAAAATTCTTAGGAAAAATTTGGAAAAAAATTCGAATTTTTTACAATTCCATTGTTGCCAGGAATTTTGAGAATAGAATTTCTTAACCAACCCTTATTGATTTTTGATTCATTAGATAAGAAATTTCATCATTTTAATGAATCGAAATTATAATTTCAAAAACTTTAAAATTTCAAGGAAATGATTTCGATTTCAACAGGAAAGGACCCCTCGTTACCCCCCGATATCTCCAAAACTATTGATTTCCCAACAAAATATTTTTTAATAAAATCCATCCCTTAACCTTTCAAGATCATTTCCTTCTAATCAAATTTCCCTGATCCCCAAACAAAATTTCAAGAAATCATCACTTCGCTACCATGCCATACTCAGACCGAGGCGACAAATTGGTCTCTGAGGTATCGTCATGGTTTCATGCATTATTTTAGAAGAGATTTCTGAGAACTATTTTCTTATATTAATCCATTTGGGATTTAAATCAATTTAAAAATAACTGAAATGTAGACTTCGGATCTAATTTTCGGAGCTTCTTGATTTTTAGGACACCAATTTCACCCGCATAGATTTTAATTTATTGTTCGTTTGAATTGATAAAAGCTTTTTACATAAAGTTACCCTAGGGCCTATTTGGGCATAATTAACTTCTGCTGAAGTGAGACTTCTTGACGCAAATGATTCTTATCTACTTTCGTGCAGAATTCAGCATTCTAAACTATAAGTTTGGAACGTAATTTCTTTTCTGGTAACAAAGATACCAGATTCGAAGTAAAGTTCGAAATTACAATTATGTAACCATTGGGGACGTATGCTCGTCCTAAGGCTAAGCATGAAGCGATATAAGACTAAATATTTATGCGAAGTCAAACACTTCTGCACGTAGGTACTTCTAGCTACTTCTATATGTAGGTACGCAGGACAGGATATATCATAGTCAACAGAAATGCTTAGATAATTTGGGATTGAGGAACAGTTTAGCATGTCGCTTCTTTAAGAGACATATACAGTAGAAAGGCCGAGGAGAATGGCCGTAGCTTAGAATCTAGATGAGGTAGGAAGTTGGGTTCTTCGGAAAAGAGTAGCCAAAAAATCAGGATATACTTCCCTCAAAGAACCCAACTTCCTATCTCTTCTAGATTCTGACCTAGAGCTCATAATAATAGAGCCATCATAAGATAGCTACTTTAGAAGTCATTTTGATATATCGAGCTTGGATATACAACGATATACGCACGATATGCCTGCTAATGCATTTCTTATGCCCTATTGTAAAACTAGGTCAAACTAAACTAGCTTAGCTTTGAAACCAATGTTGCTAAGCGACCAGGAAGATTTTCCTGGTCCGGAACTGGAACTGCAAGGTACACTGCTAGTCTTTTTCCTTCAGGTCCTTGAATATGATCACTCCTATCAGAATTCTACTAATTTAATCCTAAGCTCAATAAAAGAATCATCGGCACTAAATCTAAATCTTCTAAATCCGGAATGCTCGGCGCCTAACACGACGGGTATTTTCTTACCCCGATATAAAAATGAAAATATTTTAAATTAAGATGGAAATTAAAGAAATCATTACAATTATTTTTATTGCTTCTTCACTATTTAATATTTATTTTTACATTAACCAGGAACAATTTCAAAATATCTTTCCTTACCCCTAAAATAATTTTACATGAGCACCCCTGCTCTAAATGCTCTTTAAATACCGAAGTTGTTATGATTAAATTATAGAGTTATACGAAGTAGTTCCCATTAGCCTCTGTACGGCTAGTTAAAACCGGTTATTCGGAAGCAACTTAATTAGCTATCATACATTTATTTTAATTTATAAACTAATTAAATCTAAATTGATAAACATTTCTGAATTTCAATAGTCCAATTTAGAAAAAAAGCTTAAAACTATTTCCTTAATTATAATAAAAACGATAACTTAAAAATTAATTGGGACAACAAATAATTGGTGATTAATAAATTAAAATTAATTGATTATAAATATTTACATGCAATTTATGGAAATTAATTTCAAATAAAAGAATTTAAATTATTTCAAAATATCATTTTAATTAATTATTTAATTTATCAATTTCTTTTATTTGAAATTAATTTATTACAAAACAAATAATAATAAAATTAATTATTTAATTAAGTGATGGGAATGGTTCAATGATCAAAATGATTCTGGATGAATTGATAGATGGAAGGACTGTGTGTGTGTGACTGTGATTTTGCAAAGAAAAAAGGGGGAAGTTCCGCTGATTTTAATTTCTCTCTCAATTAATTAATTTAATTAATTGACGAAAAAATTAATTAAAATTATCGGCGCCTCATTTTCAATTTGGTGATGCGCTCGCTTTTATTTAATTTTCAAAATTATAAATTTTTAAATAATTTAAATGAAATGAACGAGGATAGAACTTAACCCTTAACGGCCAACGATGATGATTCACTAGTATTTCCAGCTCGATTTGATGCTATACAAGTATACAATCCAGCGTGACGTGACGATACACTCTGTATGATCATTAAACTATATTTATACATCCAGTTTTTTTTTTTTGACAATTTTAAGAAAGAGAAGGAATAAATTGTGCATATATCGATCATGAATTAATTTCTTTAATTAATTAATTGAATTTAAAAGCAATTGCGAATAATAAAAGCAAGTAAAATAAAAGCTAGACATTGAACTGTCATATTGTCTTGTCATCCATTAACGAAACTGTCAAAAAATAATATTATAAATACATCTGAAAAGCCATCCATTGCAAAAAAATAAAAAAAAAACAAATATAGGAGCATTCGGGATTTATTATACGATTTACCTTGTCTGACGACCCACATTTAAAGTCGTTGCCAAGGCATTCGTAACGGCCCGATCATTTAACGTCCAATAAAATTTTATCGGTAAATCCCCTTTTGTGACAACGCATGACAGTTGAACGTATTCACCTTCATTACATTGATTTGTTGACAGGGACAGTGGTGTCAGGGTCGGTAGCTCTTTTTTTTATATTTTTTACAATATATTTTCATTCAAGAAAATGAATTTGATTTCCGTGGGTGCGGGGGGTGGATGGGCGGGAAATGAATGAAAAGTAAATTTTTATTTTAATAAAATTTCCAAGATTTTCAAGAAGGAAAAAAGGGATAATTAAATTGTACGTTTTTTTAATAACCCTTTCATGTTAATTGGGGATCCATACACCCCATCCCTCCAATAAATATGTTTAATTGCTTTTAATATTTTACATGAGTACCAATTAAAAAATTAAAGAAAAGGACTAACAAGGATTAATATCCTTTCAATTTATTTTTATTCCAATTTTATATTTCTAGAACGAAAATAAGCCATTAATGCTTGAGAATGAGAATGAGAATACGGTCACCAGGGATGGGTGTGGATACTTTAAAAATCTGGGGAATGTGGTGGGACTGAGTCCAAGGGTTCTGGGGGTTCTGGAACTAGACAGATTACCTGATAAACCATGTACTTAATTTTAATTTAAACCTATAAAGGGTCCCCTCCTCAATGGGTCTCCGTCCAGATTTAAAGAATATTATTTAGGGTCAGTGAACCCATTACTAGCGCTATAGAAATCGTCACTTAAAGAGCTTTGCCTTAGGAAGCCAGGCAAGGACGATAAGGCAGGATATCTAGAAGAAATTGCTTGAATTGGAAACGCAAAGGCGTTTATAATCATGAACTTAGGAAACAAAGCAGATAGGAAGCAAATCTTGGCCTAAGAAAAAATTAGATTAAGGAAGGAAGGAGGAAACTGAGTCAAAAATTGAAACTGCTAGGAAAATAATGAGAAGTTGGGTCTGGAAAAATCAGATGAAGGCGAGAAAATATTTCTTACACGCTGAAGAGCCAAGAAAAGCCGAGAGAAACCGAGAAAAAGTCGGAAAAATGTTAGAAAAGTTGAGAAACTCCATAAAAAGTCGGGAAATATCAAGAAAAGTTTGGGATTACCGTTAAAATTAGACGACTAAGTTTAGAAAGTTAGGAAAAGCTAAGAGAAAATTGAGAAGAGTGCAAAATGTTTAGAATCATCAGGAAAATATTGAAGAAATTTATAAAAGACGGGAAAAATTGATAAAGAAAAGAAAAAGTTGGGAAAAATCAGAAAATATAGGGAATATATTGAGAATAATTAGAAAAAGTCCAAAAAAGTACGGAGGAAATATCGAATGTTTAAAAAAAATGCCTAAAACAGTCGACAACATGCCGGGAAAGAAACATCTCAGGAAAATGTCTGGAAATTCGAACAAAGTCCGGCAAAGTCTTAAAAACCGACAAAAGTGGTAATTGGTAAACTTCTTCCAACTCCTAACTTAATTCTCCAGACCTTTACTAACCTTTTCTCGACTTTTACCCAAAATCTAATCAAATTTTTAATTCCAGAGTTTTTGTCGACTTTTTCCTAAACTTTCCGAACTTCCACTCGGCTTCTCCCAGCTAATTCTAATTTTTTCTCCGTTTTACCGACTTTTAATCGAATTTTTCTCGACTTTTACCATTTCTTCTGACTTGATCTCAGTTAGGCAGATTTTGTCTGATTTTTCCTGTCATTTACTCTCTATTATTGAACTCTTTCAACTTTGAAAATGCGACACCATTTCAAGGCATTATTATCCACAAGTCTCTACGACTGTAGCTGTCGCAATTTGTTCCACATGTAATAATAGAAAATGTGGCCCTGTAACCACTGCGGCCACAAATGGTCCTATTGTTGCATGCCAATGTGCATTAATTAAGTCTAGTCAGCCTTATGCTAGCTATGAAGCGCAGGATTTGTCCTAGTGATAGTTTCGTGATATCAGTCGGCTGCGTATAGTATTGCTCCAAGTATCGTAATCGTCTTGACACCGCAGATTCGACACCCGTTATCCTGTGCTAGTCCCATTTTGTGGAGATGTTTTTTCAAGTTACAGTGTCCAGTTAGTAATCCCGTTATTTCCTTGATCTAGTTTCTAGTTAGATTTAGGTATTCTTACGTTTTGTTAATGGAGAGCGTGACAATAAACGTCTCTTCGCAAGGGGTTTGCCCTGACGATTGCTCCCAATTCAATTTTTTTTAGTCGGCCCATTCTGATATCATCCTGCTCGCCGTACTTTTTTATATTCCACAGAATGGTTCCGGTTCATGGAAAGCTAGGCTCGCTAGGAGGTCGGCTTTTTCATTGCCTTCAATTACTACATGCCCCGAGACTGCCCCGAACTGGCTTAGGTCGTCTAGAATATTAAGGAAGTTTTGCGCCAGTTTAGAGTCAACCTGGTAGGGCCTGAAATACGGTGGGGCATGCTGTCCGATAGTTCTAGCGAACTGAGAATTTAGTTGGTTTTGCTTTTGTCTTAGAATCATCTGTATACCAGATTATATCCCGGACAAAACTGTGCAGGGCAGTTTCAGCAGATTTGCGTACCTGTAAAGGTTTATTAGCAACTTGTCCCTAATGTTTACCTTTAGAAGGAAGTAAGACTTATATAGCGAAATGTCTTTGGGGGGAAGTTCGTTGAGCAACCGGTCCACATGGAAGACGAGAGGTAGACATTAACACGGAATCTGTGAGCATGCAGTAGTGTTTATTAGAAAAAAAATTGATAAAGCCATAACATGATGCTACTGTAGCTGACAGTGAGACCTCTACAATGACAGTAAGATATAGAACCTTTACTTCTACTTCCAGAGACCTCAAATTCCCTCAATTCAAATTCGAGGTCTGCCGAGTCGTTCAAATATGAGTCAAGTCAACAAAAAATTCCCTCTTCAACGTATTAAAGAGATCAATAGAGCTTAAGAATTGGTGTCAGTGGAGGGATAGTTAAATTCCAGATTATGAAGCTATAACCTTTGACGGGATAGTTACAAGGAACCAACAAATAAATTATTCCCGGGTTGTGCTACAGCGTTAAGGCCGTAAGGACAGTTATATGGATTAGTACATAAAAAAAATGACGAAACAAGAAAAAAAAAACGATTAAATAATCCAAAAACCAAAAAAAAAAAAAAGAAATCTAACCCTTCACCGATAACCTTGTCGTTGACGAAACGGTTCCAGCCGCATTCGCTCCAATACACGTATAATTTCCAGCATGCTCAGCTCCAACCGCATCGACATTCAATGAGCTACTACGTTTCCCATTCATTAAAATCTCAACACCAGAGTTGAATGACTCCCGAACTGGGCGTCCATTGAACATCCACGTTATGTTATACGGAAAGTCACCATGGATAATAGCGCAGGTTAGTTGGAAGTAGTCACCATAAAATAATGGTTCATCGCTGACCGGTAACGGAGCAAGTTTCGGTGGAACTAATCGGGAGAGAAGGTTTGGATTTGGATTAAGGGGATATAAAATCAAATCATAAAATTAAAATTAAATTTAAGAACTCCATTTCGAACCGTTAACAACTAAAGCTACGCTGTGGGATGAATTTCCCGCCATATTCCGTCCAACACATGTATAATTTCCAGCGTGTCGTTCACGTATCATATCGATCGTTAACACCGAACTCCTTGCACCCTGTTTCGATAGAACGACCTGTTGATCATCACCGTTCCGTCGAATTGTCCGTCCATTAAACAGCCATTCAATCGATAACGGTAAGTCACCGTGAATAACCGAACATTGAACGGTAAAATAATCACCGGGAAAGTAAACGTCAGAGCTGGGAAGGAATGGGGCGATTTTCGGTAGAACTATTCGGTAAAAGATACGAATATAAACAGTGATTCGGATAGTCACTCGGAACTGTAAGGAGTTTTCAGGGAATTTTTTGGTGCAGAAAATCATAAAGAAATATAATTGTGCAATTGAAAATTAAAATTTTAAAAAATTCACCATTAACAATTAAGTCCGTTGAATATAGAGCCGTTCCGGCAATGTTCCGTGCACGGCACGTGTAATTGCCAGCATGCGCTCCATAAACCGATTCAATTGATAGCACGTTAACCCGTTTACCAATTTTAGACGTTGTCACGCCCGTATAGTAATTAATCGGTGACCCATTAAATAACCAATCGATGTCAATGGGTAGGTCACCATTCGATACGGTACATTGTACCGTTACCGATTCACCTACACTCGACGGTTGATCACCGAATTCGAATTGTGAGATTTTCGGGGCAACTAAAAATAATTGAAATGTCTAATTATCTGTCAAACTTAACGACTCATCACCATTTTGAAAATTAAGGAATGACATTCGGGGAATTCAAAACAAATAAATAAATAAATAAAAAATAAAACGTCTGTTTAATTTCATAAATTAATCGAACCATTAACCGTTAATGTCGCTGTATGATTTATAACGGCGGCAACATTTGATGCTTGACACGTATAATTTCCAGCATGTTGCCCTGTCACCGAATCAATTGATAGAGCGCTAAGTTTTTTCGTTAATTTCGACGTTGAAATTCCCCGAATTTCAGCAACTGGCCGACCGTTAAATAACCAAACGAACTGTATCGGGGAATCACCAGACATTAAAAGACATTGAACGCTAGCCGACTCCCCAAAACCAGCCGGTTCCGAACCGAAATCGAACGGAGCTATTTTTGGTGGAACTGTAAGGATGGTTTTTGTTTGGATAATTCATTAAAATTAATGTTAACTATGAAATAGATTAAAATTAAAAAAAAAAATAACCATTGACAGATAATGGAGCGGTAAAATTTCTTATCGCCGCCATATTCGAAGCTTGACAGGTATAATTTCCAGCGTGCGCCTCATTCACCGAATCAATCGTTAAGGCGGAACTTTTTTTACCCAATTTTACCGTTGATATACCGGTGATCTCTCTCACCGGTCGCCCATTTACAAACCATGTAAATTTGACAGGTGTATCACCAGATAACAGGATACATTGAACGCTTGCTGTTTCAGCAAAGCTTGCCGGTTCCGTACCAAAATCGAACGGTATAATTTTCGGTGGTACTACAATCAACAGAAAAGAGTTTGCAAATCACAAGTCGGGAAAAATAATAAAAAAAACTAAAATAATAAATATTTTAATTGACATAAAACTGTCAACGACAAACCATTGACAATTAATTCGGATGTATGTTCAGCCATTCCGGCTCTATTCTCTGCATGACATGTATAATTTCCAGCATGTTTTGCGGACAGTGAATCAATCATTAAGCTGTTGATTCGTTTCCCACGCTTTTCCGTCAAAATTCCTAAATACGATTCGATTGGCTGTCGATTAACTGTCCACATGACATGAACTGGTAAATCTCCACCGGATATTGTACACTGAACGGAAATCGTTTCATCGTAATTCATAGCCTCATCACCAAATGAAAATGGAGCGATTTTTGGTGGAACTTTTCATCGGG